>APFE031407671.1:38540-51026 GCA_000404065.3 Pinus taeda
TAGGTCCCGCATTTAACCTTCTTGGCTTCACAATGACTTCAAAGTCATACTCTTGAAATAATAACAACCATCTACAAATATTCCCCCCAACACAAGCTTGTTGACCAATTATTTCAAGGCAGAATGACCTGTGTACATCTTGAAGTGCCCTCCTCACACATAATGCTTGAATTTTTGCAACGCATACACCATAGCCAATCCTTCGCGCTCAGTCATTGAATACTTTTTCTCGGCCTTCTATACATTCCTACATGCGAAGGCTATAGGATGGTCCATTTCTCCTTCCCCTGCTTTTGTTAGTACTGCACCCAACGTAATGCAAGGGGCACCCACATGTACATGAAACTCCTTTTTCCAATCAGAGAATACCAAGATTGGTGTTGTGACCATTTTTTCTTTCAACACATCTAAGTTGCATTGGCATTTTTCATCCCAAAAGAATGCTACATCCTTCTTTAGTAGTTTTTGAAGGGGCACAGTAATTTGAGCATAACCTTTGATAATTTTTTGATAGTATCTTGTATGTCCCAGCATCGCGCGCAGTTACTTAACGTTCCGAGGGGCCTCCATATTCACAATTATTGCAATATTTGTAGGGTCCACTATCAATCCTTGTTTGTACACCACATGAACCCGCAAGATTCCAAAAGGAACACAGAATATGCATTTTCTCAAATTCAGTGTGATTTGGTATCTACAACATGTATCCAACAACAGGGGCAAACTTGGTACATGGTTGTTCACTAATCCAAACATTGTCCACTCATTAAAGTATACTTCTAGGAACTTATGAATGAACTCGTTGAACACTACTATGACTATGCGGGAAATATCGTAAGCACATTCTTAAGCCCAAACGACATCAAAGTGTATTGAAAACAACTCCACGTTGTTGCGAAGGTTATTTTGCTCCTATCCTTTGGCACGATATTGATTTGATGATATCCAAAAAACCTGCCAGTAAAGGAATAGGCCTCCTACCCTCCAACATTATCTAATACTACATCTATAAACATTGTTTGGAATGGGTAGTGAACACACGCATCATTAAGCTTTTGCAAATCTACACAAATCCTTATTTCACCTTTTTTTCTTCTCCTGAACCACCATTGGGCTCACCCAATCAGATTCTTCAACGGATTCTATGATACCTGCCTCCAACATCTTATCCAACTCTTGGCAAACCTTTTCCTTGTATTTAGGATTAAGGTGATACAACCTATGTTTAATAGGCTTCGCGTTCGACTGATCCTCGTAACACCCACATCACCAACAATGCCCTTCAAATCTGAAAACTTAGTGCGGAAGAGATCCTTGTATTCATGGAGTAACTCAAAAACTTTGTCCATGGTAGCGTCGTCCCAATAATCTACAATCTTTGCGAACTTTGGTTTTGCTTTAGTGCCAATGTTTACTTGCTTTTCCCTCAACGACGCAGAGATGTCTAAGTTTTCTATTTGTGGGCCTTTGACTTTGCGATGTCGGTCTTCCTCTGGAATATTAATGTTTCTCTAATCTTCATCTCTCTTCAGTGGCTACATTGTAGCATTCCATCGCATGGCGCAGCTAGTGCTCTATTCTGGTTGGGTCCATTCCATAGGTTTCGTCAGCGTTCAAAAGATAACCACCTTAATATCTTGCAATGCTTCATCAATGCTTGGGAAGCCATCTTCAAAGATGAACTTCAATAAGAACCCTTCCCTCAACACAACTTGTTCTGCGGTACCATGGCGGAGCTCTGATTCCAGATACCAGTTCATGGGAATAATATCTAAAATATGGAAAAATATGGGTACCCATTCTGGCTACAGTTCTGTTCCCCATGCTTTATTCCATTTCGCTAGGTGATCGTGTGGATCATCCCTTCCATTATATTTCTCAGTCATTCTGGTGTTAATATGCCCAAACCGCAACTTCATCATTATTCTTTAATCTTGCCATCTAGCAAAGTTATCCTTATGCGTTCCCCACCATCGTGTAGGCGTCACTTACAGTGCCAACTCTAATGTTTGGAAGCAGCGATCCTCAAGGATTTCGTGCTCAAATTTATCCAAAAATAGATCTACATCAGTTAAACCATCATAATAGGATAACTTTCTTACCTCCAATGAAACACAGCGTAGCGACTTTGTCATCATATTGCATCGTAGTGTAGATGCTTCATGCAAGCAATTCTACCAATGATCAAATTGTTCATCTGAATGAGAGGTGTAGGAACACTCCCGATCCCATGCAATCCTCCCATTTGTTGTCAGATTGATCCAATCCTCATCTCGCATTGTTATTTTTTAGATTTGATCCAGTTCATCATCACTTTCGTCGTAATTATGGACTGGTTCAGTATAGCATGCCCCTTCTATAGGATCTAGTGGCACTATAACTCGTAGCGACTTTCTTTCAAATGATATTGTCCTCTTCTTAAAATTAATTATCCCATTCATATCAACAGCCCAATCAATTCCCAAGAGCACAGGGTAGGGATTACTGTTGTCATCAATTTATATAACTTCAAACTCTGCTACTGCGCTCGCACCTTCAATATCAACTATTACTCCATATAATTGTCCCATGGGGATAATTTTCTGTTGGTTCGCTATTCTGAGTTGAATCGAAGATCACTGGAGCACAGGTCTCCCCATTCTTTTCCATGTTTGTTTCGGTAATACAATTACATCGGACCCCAGATCCAAAATGACCTGGTTTGTCTCATAATCACCTATCTGCATGGTGAGCCTCATCTCGCACCCTGTTCGTGCTTGACGTTTGCAAATTTTCTGACCAGTCAGTGTCCATCAGGGACTTTCTCTTTGCTAGCGCATTTATTTATTAAGTATTGAAGGCCTTCCACAACTTTGTTTTCACTGCAACACTTTTATGCAGGTCTCCAAAAACATAGTGAGCACAAAGGCATCAACCTCTGCAGGTGCGTCGGTTTCTTGCACCTTGTCCTGGCTTCGTGAGGTGGAGGCCTCAACGAAGCTCTTCTTGGCTTCCATAAATGTTTCCTTAGCGTGATCCAAATCAAAGACGACTTATTTCTCTTGGGCCTTGTGGACCCATTCATCCCCTTCAAGATGTTTACCTTTATCATCGCTAGTCATTATTACACTTCTCAACACTATATTCATGCTTTGATCCTCCTCGCGGAGCTCAACTATCATTATCTTTAAGTTCTACGTAGGTTGTTGAGGCTGCGCTTTCTTCTCCTGCATCTTAGCTGTCAATAATGGGCATTCTTCTATACCATGTTCAAATTGGCTACAATATTGACATGATGGGTGGATTTGATTCTAGCACTCTCGTGCATAGTTCGCCGGTTGTCTGTGGTTGTAGCAGATAATCTCGTCGTGACCTCTACCAGGTCCTCCTCCCTCGCAACCTTGTCCTAGACCCTGATATCCTCTGTGCGCTCCCCCGACGCCCTGATATGGAGGTCAAGTTTCTACTTACATCTAGTATGTATGTGTTCTTTCCACCATCAGCTCATAGCTTCGACAGTGGCACTCATCGTGGCCCACAGATTTGGAAAAGTTATAGAATAATTACTGGGGTGTTTGGATGAATTTTTGAAGTAAATGACAATTGTCCATCGTATGTTGTCCAACAACTTGACAAATAGTACACCATAGTGCAACCCCCACGTTCAACCTTGTTGGGTCTTTAGGCTTCAGGGGAAATGGCCCCCCTCCTGTAATATAATTTGTGTATACAGGACAATGATATTTATCATGCCCCTACCCCTTTCACTTCAAACACCAGACTTCAGCACACACTTTTGGTTTAGTGTCCTTGTCTTTCTTCAAACTCTGTAATTCTAGGTGTAGACGTTGTAACTGAGAGTGGATTTGTTGTATCCCCAAGCTCACATGCTGAATAGAATGCATGCAACCTCATCGTGATTTCCAAAGATTCTTCTTGTGTTTCTATCTTCTGTTGTGACAAAAAAATTCTCAGATGGGGTAGAAGTGAAGCTATAAACCACTCGCTATGCTAACTATCTTTGAGCTGCATGTTAGCTTCTTGAGTATGACACTTCAACCTTTTATCTAATTCCCAAGTCATCTCATCGACCCTCATCATGATTTCTTTGAATCCAATTACATACTGTGATTCAGATTTAGGCTTACTAAACTCCTTATTTAAAGCTGCCTTAGTCTCTGCTAGCATTGCAAGTGGATTAGCATTGCAACAATACTTAATATACTAGGTTAGTGCATTATCCTGCAGAGAGGTAACCAATTATGCCTTATTTATATTTTCATAAGTAATTTGTTGCACTATCCATACATCATTTGCAACAAACCAAAACTACTTTGCATTTTCACTCACTATGCCCTTGAAAATCAGTAGCTTCATCGTGTTCACAATGTTGAATGGTGGTCGTTGAGGTGGAGGTTTGGGTGAAGGTGTATGCAGTGGAGGCAAGGGTGGAGATGGAGTGGAAGGATGATTTTCTCGAGGAATCCCCTGAGTGATTATCTGAACAACACTTCGCGGCGGAGTTTGTTTTGCCCCTTCGTCGTTAGTGAAATGAGGTCCAATCAATGGACTATACTCAGGTCCTGATCCTTCACTCTTTCTAAAGAGTCATCCACTCCACATAGCTACGAAAATCAAGGTAATGGAATCACCTTTTTTTCACATAACAACATTTTAATCCAAGTATTCAATGATATTAAGTACTTAAGTCACGATCCTTTGAAAAATCTTCGCTATAGCTGACTGAGGTATCAACTACAAATTCTGTAACAAATCCTCTTATAATTTGATCAAGCGAGTGATTGAAAACCTACGTGATCTTGTTTTTAGAGGCTTCTAACCGTTGCACTAATTCTGGAGTGTACACTATAATATTATCGAGCTTCCACCTTCCTTGGCTATCTATCAATTTAGCCAACCATTGATACAGTTCAATGGGGAAGGTGCAGAAGAAGATCTTGTGTATCTCTGTATACAAATACCTGTTCAACCACTCTTGCTTCAATAGGTGCAGATTCTTGTTTTCTTGCGCCGCAAATTCATGAATCTTTCGATCCAACCACTTTTCAATCTCTTTCTTGGTCAGATTCCAATGATGCGACATCATACATCTCCTTCAAAGAGATCCAAGTCCTAGCAACGAATCCATTTGTTCGCTTAGGGGGTCTTTACCCTGGTTTAGAGTTAGTTGCGCTAACTAACAAAACCCTACACTACTGGCCCTTTCGGCAACAACCCATGTAGCGCAGGTTGCAATCTCACATGAAGAAGTATGGGGGGATGCAAGAACCAAGTTTCTGTATCCAAAGACTAGTTTGATGTCTTTCAGTGCCTAATATTTGCCTTCACACAGATCGATAACCTCTTAAGGTACATTGTCACAACTCTGTTAAAATAGCCTTTAGACCTTCACGAAGGTCTACGATTAGTCTTTGCGGACCTTTATGAGTCAAGTTGCCTACTTACGCGCATCGGAGAGTAGTACTATACTAGTTTTCGCACAGATTTACTTAAGTTATTAGTAAACATAAGAGAATTCATCAGAGTCTTCGCGAAAGTACTTAGACATTCATTGTGTACATCATTGACATGTATTCAAGAGAAATGCGTAACATTCAATCAATGTTTCGTAAAACACGTCATTCATTGTAAACATATAACATTAACAGAGATAAAGATAAATGTGCAAGAATTCTTTAGAAAATTGTCTTTATTAATCTACAATTCAGGATTACAGACTCAAAACTGCCATGAGCACACAGCTGCAGGGGTCTGTTCACTCAGTTGCAGACTCTACCTAGGCCTCCGCATACTCAATTGCAAATCCTTTCTTCTCCTCTCTTACCCGCTTCTCATTTCTATCACTTACTCCTCGTCTCTATTGCCTTTGACTCTCTAAGACACACCTATTTATAGTCATTTTCATAAAATGCCATGGTTCGCGGACCATGGGTGAATCTCAAATTTGACTCATACTTTACATAAGACAAGGGGCTAAGCCCCTATGACTCTATTCATCTACACGCTCAACATCCACAAATCGCAGAGACTTTACATTATTTACAAAATTATATCAAAATTTTGGTTATTTGAATCCTAAACTAACCTACGGGACCCCATCCCAACATGAGATCACTTTTACATTTATATATAGATTATTTGTATACACATAAGTGAAGAATTTTAAAAAGGTTTTGAATTATTATGAAGAGTCATGCATTTCTCACAACATAAAATATTCACAATATTTATTGCTACAACTAAAGAATTCAAAGGAGGATTTCTGTGTGATTATGAGATCACTTTTATATTTAGGTATAGATTTATTTTGTTTTGGAAATTTGGTAGGACCTTTCCATTAATTTTCAATTAAAAACGAAGGTTGCATACACATGTCTGAAGGTTAGGTGGTCTCAATTTGCCCTGAGGGAAACTAAGTCTGTTAGCCACTTGATAGCAAAATAAGTCGTCCAAAAAGAAAAAAAATAACAAGTCTTGCTAGTCACACTATATATGTTTGAGAGCCTTTGTTCTTCCTACTAGCTAGATACCTATAAACATAACTGCTAATATGCCTAGAAATTTGAAACTTCTTCATACAAAACTAAAACTAGGGGTGCACTGTCACTCTGTCACTCTACTCGTCATCAATGGAATCAATAGGGGTAGGGTCCTTCATAGTGGAACCTCGCATCTTCGTGTGGGGAATGCATGGGATGTGTTTCTCAATGCGGTTGAGGCGTCGATTTTGCTACTACAACTGAAATTGGATCTTTGGAAACTCTTTAATATAATACAAGTGCCCATGGGAAGACATATGAATGTTTGGTGGAAACTGCTCCAAGGCTTTATCCAGAAGGATCTTCATCATCCAATATAGGTGGACCGTTTTCTTGTATTGAGTAGATCATTCGTGGGTATGACTAGGGTCAGGAATAAAAAATTTCGACTCATCCAAACTACTTTCAAAACTTTCCTCTATCTATTTATTCTCATCTTCCCAATCTTCTCTGAGCTGCTTGAAGGGGTTCAAACTGCCCAAATGATATGCCTGAGCAGCTTCCTGGATAATTCGACATGTCGATTTACAGTTCCCCCAAATGAGCTAGGTTCATTGGCCTAGTAAGGGGATGCTTTCCTCTTTTTCCCACGGTTGCAACCTCCCCGACTATTCCTTCCCTTACTAGAGGCATGAACTATTTTTCTACACCTGCAAATCAAATAATGGGTTGTCTCAAAATATGGAGGTCGACCCAAACATAATCTAGGCTCAAAAGTAAGACACTTCCGAGGGTTGCTCCAACCCTGAATACTTGCCAACGAAATTGCATAAGAAACCAACAAAATAAGGAGCCAGTTAGAAAATTTTTTGTCAACAGACGACCGCAAGGAGTTAGGGTCCCACGTCTACTATTTCTCCACAAATACCTGAAATCGGGCCTATATAGATAGACTGAAACATCCACGGGAAGAACTGGAGAGTGGGCCACGTGAATCTTATCTCTAATTAATTTGAGCAACAAAACTATACGTCGGATAAAAAAAGAATAATTGAGTCGTGACCTACCCTTAGACCAGGATCCACACACAACCATGCATTGGAGCTATATGCAATATACCATTACCACATGGACATGATTGACACAAATCAACTGAAAATGATTAGTGTGGTATCAGTTCACTCCTATATAGCATTGGTATCAAGAGGTGGTATGCCTGGAGTTTATATTTAAATGTGAGATGTTAAAAAACGTTAACACGTTTGAGTTGTGTGTTCTACATGGATCTCTATATATACACTACATTCCGATCAAGGAAGAGTCGTGTGCGTAGAAGTCACATTGAGGATGGAGAACGAGTGGGCATCGATTGATGTGGCATGAAATGGAAATAAATGGTTGAATAACAACTCCACTGAAAATGATTTGTGTGGTATCACTTCACTTCTATATCATGTTAACCCCACAACGGTCATTGGTCTTCATGGCACAAGAGAAGGAAAAAAATTAAATATCCATCCTCTTTGTTTCTAACCACAGAGTCTTCCAAAGCACGAGCTATGTGTTCTTGTCTATATACACGGGGGTTGTAATGAAGAAGTCATGTAAGTCACATTGAGGATGGAGAAGGGGTAGGCAGCCATTGGTGTGGTATCGCATCTAAATAAATTGTTGTATAAGTCCATTCAAAATTATTGGCGTTCTATCAATTCACTTGTATAACGTGAGCCCCATGGTGGTGGTTGGTCTTCGTGGCATGAGAGGTGAAAAAATAAGTGTCTGTTGGCCTTCTAGAAAACGGTATATGTCGAGTTTATAAGTTTTAAAAAACAAACAAAATATACCAAGCAAGGATGGTTGATTAATCATATTTCAATTTAAAATCTAAATATGTATATTATTATATATTATTTATTACTATATTAAATTATATTATATAGTCAATATTAAATATATGATAATTAAATCTAAAAAAAATTAATTATGATAATTTCATCTATCATGATAATTATTTGGAGAAAGTTTCGTCATACAAATATTCAAGTATTGACATTTATTACATTTATTAGCTCAACTGGAATTGTAGCATTGACAAAAGGATCATTGAAGGATGAAAATTTTATTATTAGCTTGAAAACAATTGTAAGTCGACTTATCTTTGGGTTTGGAGCGACAAATGGTTCCTCTTTGAGACTCTCATCAACACTATTGTTTTATATGGTTGTGAGGTTTGGGTTGTAGTATATCTAGAGAAACATGGAGGAAACTCGAGTTGATCCAAAAACAATTTATAACGTACAACCTCAACATGAGAGGAAATACTTCATATCCTATCCTCTCGATTGAAGCTAGTTTCTCCCCATTCAAAGCATGTCCATGGTTAGGTATCTAATGTATAAGAAGAAGCTTTGCAAATGTATGCCAGGACGTTCCCCAAAACTACTTCTATCCCTAGCTAGAATCCCCACCTCAAGATCAAGGGAGGATGGCAAAAGGATGCCTAGTCTTAGCTCAACCATTGGGGGATAAAGGAGGAGGTAATCTTGGAGAATAAAGATAATATAAAAAATATTATTATTCCAAATTTAAAGATAAGTTGTGGGATGATAAGGAGATAGAGGGGAGAAGGAAGCTAAGGTATTACAAGGAGGTGATCAAACCACTCTTGTTAACCAAAATTATCCTTTTTTCTTGATCAATGTTAATAAGAAATGAACATTGTGAAGATAAGAACTAATTCTCATGACCCCCCAATTGAAACTGGGAGTTGGTCTATTCCCAAAACACCTTAGGATAAAAGAATCTGTCATCTTTACAATACTAAGAAAGATGAAAATCGTTTTTTCTTGTATTGCTCAGCTCTTACTCACATCCCTTCTCATTAACAGAACATTTGCCACACTACCAACTTTCTTGACTTATTAAGTCAACATAACTATAATGACCTAGAAATGTTTATTTCCCTTTTTTTATCATAGAAATAAAATATGAAGATGTCTCAATTAATCTCTTACTTTCTTAAGGTTCAATAGATGACGTTGATCTGGGTGTTAATCATCAACATCATTATCATCTTCATAGATCTCATAGTAATTTTCATAGACTTTAAAATGTTACAAAGCTATTTACAAAATTAAAATAATCATTAAAAAATAATTAAATCCCCATGAAATAAATATTATAGATTAATTTATTACTTGTTATTTTTATTTAGCAATATGATTTAATTTATTTATTTTAAGTTCTTTTAATAAAAAATTAAAATTGATGATGATAGTTAGCGTTCACTAAATTTTTCTTAAGAAATAATGATATTGCAAACTAAAGATCCATTTCTCTCTCTCCCACTAAAATCTCTCGAACGTCGCGTGAGTTGTGTGCTCTACATGCATCTCTATATATACACAACTAGTACTTATAAATGTACAAGTCACGTTGAAGTTGAAGATGGAGAACGAGTGGGCAATTCTTAAAAACAAGTCACTAAGCCAATTATTGCTGGCTTAGTGCATCACACCATGCGATAGCATATGATATATAATTACACATGTACATACATTTTCACGAGGTTTTATCACTCCAACTCCAGGGGCTCCATGATTTAGTGTAATTAATGCAGATAGTGATTATTAATGTCCATGATACCATGTGCATGCATGCTAATTCATGGACCATTCATTTTCTAATAGCTCCATCTTTCCAACATCATTAGACTAGGCCAATTTGACTTTAACTCTTCTAGCGTACTTAGTTAATGTAGTAAATGTAATTGGTTGAAATATATTTCAAACTCAGCTAGTCAAGTGTTGAAAAAGTATAACTAGGCTCAGTATTTACAAATTTAAAATTGATCTTTGTACTTGTCAAGAAAAAGAAATATTATTTTTTTTAAATTATAAGAATGAGTTTCTTGCTCATTCCATAGGTCTAGGAAAGTCCAAGAGTCAAAGACATGTATAGTGATCTTCGTGAGCATATGTGTAAATATATATACTAGTCTAAAAGTCCTCCAAGACAAGCACAATCCTCCAAAGATAAGCACGAACATGTCTTTCGGCGAAATGATGAAGAAAGGAAGTCATATTGGCCTCAAGATAAATATAAATGACAAGTTGAATCACAAAGGAGACACAACACTTTTGTTGGACATGTTGGCTCAAATATAGGGACAAACAACTATATATATAGGAGCCTTCACCCTCGCATTTGGACAAGAATATCCTCGCACTCCTCTGTGAAATCTCGGTCAAGTTTAAGGTTACATATGTCTCGGAAAATGTGCAGGACGTTGTTGCGATTAGGAGAAGGATCTAGGAGAAGGATCCCTCTGGCTTTTCGAATGAGTATGACTATTGTACACTCACATACTCCCACAGTTGTAGATAAGGATGATCGTTGTACATACATAGTTACATTGTCGGTTAAGGTGTAGTCATGACCCTAACATGGTCATGATCTCGGTAAAGGATACAAGAATACACTCATGATCTCGGTGGATCAAAGGGAAACTTTCCAATAAATATCTCAATATGGAAGATCTATTTGGTGAAGGCTTTGGGCAAGGGACAAAAACGATGTTGCAACAGTAATGAAGTGATGCAGTATTGATGGGCTCTGGTGCAGTAATGAAGTGTTATAGGAGAGCATTGGTGACTTTATCTTGGAGTGGCCTAGTAGGTCAAGGGTCATGGTCTTGGTGTTTGTCAATTGAATATCCATAAGAAGAATTTCATGCGGTTTTTACCCTGCAAAAGGGAGAGTTTTTGGCCTTGGAAGAAAGCCAAATATCTTTTGTTCTTGTCTCTTTGTTTTGGTAGCACCTTGATGAAGCAAACACACACACTAATAATAAGAAGAAGATCAAGCTAAGATAAATCAAAGATTCAAAATAGCACTTCACAAATTGTTATCAAGTCTAGAAGAATCACATTAATCCCACTTTCCTTAGATTCTTCAACATGATATTAGAGATAAGGTGATAAAGTCAAATGAAGGGCAACAAAAGAGACACACAAGGATCTGTCTTTAAGGATATCAAAGCAGGTTGAAAGAATTAAAGGAGCAAGTATACAACAGGAAGGTCAACAATAGTCATAATTAGCACTCGCTCAGTTTGGTGATGTATGTCAGTGAGCCTCACTTCTTGATCACTGAACTTTGTCCATGCCATAAAATATAGTCTCAGGCATATATATATTGCAGAAGTAATCAAAGGAGTACCTCTTACAATCTATGATTACTTCACTGTCTAAGTATAATTATTACATCAAGGGAGTTTCGATGATGAGACAGTCTATTTTTACATTTCCACACATAGTTAAGTGATTTTATTCATTGACAAGTTTGGGCTCTCAGTACATTTCCTCTCTACACAATGCACATAGACATCAATGTGCAGTGCCATACCAATATAATTATTGTAGTCTTGAATTATGTATATGATTATGATCTCAATATCATGGTGCTCGAATCAGATCATAGTATCACTAACATAACAATAATATGTTGAAGTTAAAAATACATAAAAAATGAGTTATGAAGGTCGTGAAGCAGTCTCGGTGATGTCAAGACCATTGATTTCATTGTGATAGAAGGCCTCCAAGGAAGTAGTGCTGAAAGGACACTAATGATGGGAAACTCAAGAAAAAGATGCATCAAGGTGAAGATCTCCTCTTCACACACCAAGTAAGTATCTTTTGATTTTATGATCAGATTTGGTTAAATCATTTCTTGATTGCATGGGGATTTATAAACCGGCTAGATATTTGAAAGTCCTTCCATAGATAAGGACTGTCATAATCCTTGTAGAAAAGAGAAATCATTGATGTTTATGCAAAAGGTCTATGAAGGTGTTGTAGCGGCTACAACCACCCTCCAAATTTTTTCCCTGGGTTCGTTTTGGAGCCTCCCTACCAACCATCCTTAGTCGCATGTCTTACATTGTCCAAGTACATAGGCTTCAGCTGAGTTTCAGTGGCCTATTGGCATTATGATACAGGGGTTGTCC
>APFE031407672.1:0-11175 GCA_000404065.3 Pinus taeda
CCCAACCTAACATAGGGTCCAAAACCAAAATTTTCCAGGGTGCTGCCCCGGACCCCATAAAGTGGGGTTACGGGTACCCCTCAAGCCCCTTGTTAACTATGTGGAAAGAATATAACACAACCCAACAATTCTACATCATCCATCAAAGGAGAAAATGGAGTGCTACTTATCCTTTGAAGCCTATGAAATATGCCACAATATTTAACCCTAGGAGTGAATGTTCTTATTGACATATGTTGTCCTCAATGTTCTTTTGTCAGCTAATGTTGGTAATGTTGTTTATTTCCTCTTTTACTACTCTTACTGGTGCCATTTTCTTCTACATACCTTTTATGAACTGCATCATTATTTACATGTGCTTGTCTACTAGAGTGTCCCTTTTGAAAGCCAAGACTAGATCTGATCAAGGGAGATCTTTTGTTACTGAGTAGGCTATCCAAATCCTTGGTTCTCTTCACTTGCTTGAGATGATCATCCTTCTCTTCTAGCTTCTTCCTCAATGTGACAACTTTATCTTCAAGCCCTTCAACTCGGCCTTCTCCCTCCTTTTGCTGGCTAATCATAACCTCTTAAATCCTTTTAGCCTCCAGTAACTGGATATTTAGACTAAAGAATTCTTCTCTAAGCTCATTCTCCTTGTCATAAAAAATCTGTAAAATCTTCTCTTTATTTTTACAAGCAATTGCCATCCTACTTAATTCAATAGTTAATTTATCAATAATCACCATGGACGACTCATACTCAACTTTAATAATCCTAACATTATCTACATTTTCACTAGGCAACTCAACAAGGCTAGCATCAAAACCATCCAAAACATAACTCAGGAACAATTCATATTTACTTATACCTCTAAATCTTCTTTGTTGGAGAACACTTGGCTCAATTGAGCCACTTTTTTATTTCTCCTTATTCACCATTGAACTCACACTAGGGGGATGAGAATATTTTGATTAAGATTCTTTGATCTACATGACCTTCTCCTTATTTTTATTTCTTCTCTTATTCTATCGCTTTTCATTGCTGCTACTGTTGTTGCCTCCATACAACACTTGCAATTTTTCCCAAATCTCCTTAGTAGATTTAAGATCTACTATCTTCTCAAGATTTTCGTTACAAATATTTTCATAGATCATGCACCTTGCTTGTGCATTATGTTACATCACTTTAGCTGATGGATGATATTTGCCATAAACTTCACAAAATAACTTCCACAAATCATATCCATAAGAAAATAACAACTCAGATTTAACTTTTTTAAAACATACCATGAAGTTTGCAACAATGAGTAGAGGGACTCCTTGAAAATGCATCATTTTTTTTTTTCAACATTTATTTGATCTAATTTCTAGTGGTTAAGTTGCGCCCGAAGTCCCCACTCTGATATCCATTATTGGAATCTTTACAATACTTGGGGGGAGGGGGGTGGTGTGAATCAATACTAAGCACTATCGATCAAATTATACCAATTTGTACCTTTTCTTACACAATAATTGAATCATCAATTCATTAGCACAACACAATGTATTTTCAACAAGTAGCATAACATAATCACGATCATGTAGGCAACATATAAACACACATAACATGAGAGAAACAACATATAAAAGAAACCATCATCACATGAACTCAATAAGGCATAGGATATAAGGTGGAAATCCTCCCAATAAAAAAACCACCACCCGCTTTACTCAACTTCACTCCTTTTCTTTTTCATCAAAATTTGTCTTTTACATCATCATCATCATCACTAGCCACCACTAGTGTCCAAGCCACAACTTGCAATCATGTGACCAAATACTCGCTCCAAGCCACTACTTGGCATAAGCCACCACTTCTTGAACTTTGTAGTCTACCACATGCCAAAGCCACTACTCCCACGAATTTGCAGGCCACCACTTGCTGGATGCCACAACACCCAATAGTATTTCCAACTACCATTGGATGAAAGCAATTACTCCCAAGTTCTTAGGCCATTAGTTGAAGGATGTCACTATACCTTGAATCTGTAAGCCACCACATACTAGTGAGCCACCACTCACCCACTGAAGGCCCTAACCTTCAAGCTCTCTTGGATATCATCTCACAATATTTCATAATAGTATATACACAAAAAAATATAAACATCATAGGCCTTGTTACATCCCATGTTCATACTGGATCCACAACAAACTCTATGCTTATCAAAAATGACCTCAACAGACTCAAACACTCTCTTAATAATATAAAATACAAATATTCTCTCAAACCCTCTCAACAACAAAATATCACTCACTCAATACTCATACACAAATTCATTCATTTTACATGTCTAAAATCTCAAAAAACATTTAAACTTTCAATGAAAAAACTCTCTTAGCCAAGGACACACTCTACTAATACAATAAAAACATCAACCTCAAACTCAATCTCCACCCTAAAAAAAATAGTAGAATACCCATACCTAGGAGAATGCATCATTATAGATAGACACTCAACCATGTACAAAGACATCAATACAAAAATGCACCAACTATAGCAATAAACTCATCAATGGAACCCCTGCAACAACGTTGTTAGCATATAAAACACAAAGGTATATCCACAACTAAAAAACTCCATGTAGAACTCTATTAATGGTTTACTATCTATCAATGAACTTTGCTATTTGTACTCAAACACTAATACTCAGTCTTTATAACACATAATCTCCATATCAATACAATTATGGAAGCTACACATCACTCTTGATCCTTTGACTTATTACACCAACGCACTAGCATTTTCACTCTGATCTCTTTGTCAACACACAGGTGCACACTTTGTCTCTACATAAAACCTCATCATTCTCTAATATTTCATACACACATTTTAAAGACTCCATTGTAGCTACATGTATGCAAATTTTTCAATGCACACAAGCCTTACTAAGAATCACACTCTATAGGTTCTTAGATTTGGTCTTTGCGCACTAATATTTTAGACAATGTGCACACTACAGGTAATGCAATCAATTGATAGATTTTTGAACCATATCATATACTCTTAACACTCTAATTGACCTGCACATATCTCCATTGCTCTGTAATTTGTCATACATAGTCTCCTAGATAGATCGATCTCACATTGCATCACTTGCAAATGCATATCATGCACACACACTTTGCATCTATGCAACCTCAACTCGATTCATTATGTGGGTAAATAAACCATGGAACCCGACACTCCCAACAATGCACTAATGCTATGTCATTCATTATGATGACCAGATCCTCAACTAACAAAATCAAATGCGTTCATGATTACTCCATGACCAGATCAACTCCATTAATCTTGTTCCACTATGCCATAATCTGATCACTCAATCATTCATTGTGTTCATGCATTCAACAATGAACCATGATAAGGACTAGAAGAAATTGACTAATTGAACCTTCTTTAAAATCCAATTGCAAAATTCTTTGGTTTAGTCCCAAGGTATTGTGCATTATTCACCTATAGGAGTGGCGTTGGCACTAAATGATAACATTGCATAAAATTGTGCAGGGATAGAGGGAAAAGACTACAACACTGGAAAAGTGATGCTTTGTGACAATGGGGAGTGTTATCACTTAGAGAAAACCCTAGGTGTGGGGATAAACTCTAAGGTAACATCTAACCACTTTGGGATTGAAGTTGTCCCCTCAATCTGGAGGGGGATCTCTCTTGAAACTTAACTACCCTATTTCAAAACGGCAGTAGGTTTGTTTTGTTAAACACTCTATGGCCAAATTAATGTAAACTTTGTTGGTGTGGTTGGAATATGGGGAAAATGAAACACCATTGGGAGATGGAGTCTATTTTGGATATATTATGGATATAATAATTCAAAATTCAAAATCATAACTATAAACAAAGCATTGCAATAAATGAATTTTGTTTATGTTCTTTCATTCAATCATTAGAAAATGATACATAATCGCAAGAAGAAACACATCAAACTAGATAAAACAAATTTAGAACACCAAACACATGAATCTTTGTTGTAGCTTTAGGCTTTTTTTATTAAAATATTCCAAAATATACAAAGAAAAATAACTTTTTCAACAAAAAATGAACCCTTGTAACATTACATAGCCTTTCTTAAATAATAAAATAATATCCCAAAATTTTCTATCTTTCTAGAAACAAAATCAAATCATAAATTAAAATTTAAACTGAATCTAGAATTAGTTGCAAAAACGTCTTGAATGCTGGAGTTGATCCTTCACCAAAATTGTGCATTTGAATACTAAGGTGTTGCGTGAGGATGTGGATCTGATTTCCATTTGTTGATTTAATTCCCAATTCAAATCTGATGAGGTGGCTCTCCAATTGAAAGTCGATTAGGCATTTTTCTATAGTATAGAGAAAACTAATTTTGGTGAATTCATGAAAAATAGGCTCCAAATATTCCTTCGTATATCTGAAACCGTGAAACTAGTGTAAAAAATGAGATATTTTATTTTTAATGGGCCCATTTTCGAAAAAAAATCCTCTTTTATATTTGGAAAAGTATTTTTCAACTTCTTGAAAACCATGCCCAAAGTTCATGACTAAAACATGAAGTTATTTAATATTTAAATATGGAAAAATGGGCTGCACATAATACTTTGAATCTTCCAAACTGTGATATATGTGAAAAATATGAGAGATGTTTTTACTAATGGGCCCATTCCCAACAAAACCCTCTTTCAATTTTCAAATTTGTTTTCTCATTTGTTCATAAACCATGCTCGAAGTTACTGCCTTTTATTGGAAAAAACAATTTAAAAAACAAAGTTTTGTTAACTGAAAACAAAACATGCTTTGACACCTTTTCCCTTTAACTATTGAGTTTCTATCATTATGTTTGATATAGTAACCTTGGTGAATAACATAATATAATGGATTAACCCTACAGGAGGCAGAAATAATCCAATGTGAAATCATGATGAAACATGTCACCATTTGTTTAGCCAACACTCGCTTGATCAAATGCTCGCTCCTTTTCTAACATGGAATCTGTTAGCGCCTTTTGATATTGACATCAAAAAATTTAAAATTCAAACAACCGATGATACTCCAGCTCTGGGTGTTTTAATTTACAAATATACAATAAGCGTTGGTATTCTATCTGTCACTACTTTTATACTATTTTTTACAAATTGGTGCTGACACTGAAACTGTTAGTGCCTTAAAACTATTAACTAATATTGTCATAACACTACTCATAAGTCATTTTATCATTAATGAACCAAGAGAGGGAAGAGAAATTCAAAATTCTATATAAACAGGCCATTGGAGAACCAAAAATAAGAAGTAAAGCATTATTCGACGAAACTGCTCCTCAACAATCCAACATTCTAGTGGGTAGAGTATTTCACCATTGAGAGAGTATTCATACTTGTTTGAGAGAAATAATAATATTGCAAGGATATTGAGGAAATTATCTTCCTTGTTGAGGATTTTTTAACACCATTGCACAAACAATTCTCTCCAAGTGCTTTATCATTCATCTATTGTATCTATTCAACATTCAACAGTCAATAAAAGGAAACCTTTTCCATTACTTTGTTGATGTTTTTGCTTCATCAAGGATTTTTTATGTGTTTATTTATTAGTTTTTAGTTCATGTTTATGTATGCATAGTTTTCACCATTTACAATGCTATGTTTACTCATGTTTATCCACTGGCAACAACCAATTCTCTATGTTTTCTTTGTATGGAACAACTAACTGCAAAGGTGTCTTTGGTACTCCATAGCAAAAAATACACTACCACAGATGATATCCATAAAGTGTTATAAATGGGGTCATTTTTTTTGTAGTATGGAAGGAAGTGTTATACCACCATTAACCTAGAGGTAACCACTTAACCCATTGTGTTTGTTTATTAGATACAAAGCAACAAGATATATTTCCAAACATTTGTTCACCATCTCAGTTTTCCTATTAGATTGAGGATGATAATATGAGATATGAGAAAATTGAGTGCCAAGACAAGAAAATAATTCCGTCCAAAAATTTCCAGTGAAAATTAGATCTTTGTCACTTACAATAATCTTTGGGTTTCCATGTAGCTTTTGAATTGTTTCCATAAATGCAATAGAAATTGTACTAGGTTTAAAAGGATGAGATAATGCACAAAAGTGTGAATATATGGTAAGTATATCAACTACCACCATGACGACACTCTTTCCTTCAAACCTGGGTAAACCAATGATAAAATCCATTGAGACCTCCTCCCAATGATGACTTTGAATGCCTAAAGGTTATAACAGACATGGGGTCTTAATTGTCTCAACTTTATTTTGTTGGCTAACCAAACATTCTGCCACAAACTTCTGAATATATGATTTAAGGCCATTCCAAAAAAATTCATTCTTGACCTTATGGTAAGTTTTTATAAATCTTGAGTACCCTCCTAAGGGGGAGGTGTGAAATTCCCAAAAAATATATTTTTTGAGTTGGGAATTCTTACAGAGATATAAGCGATCCTTGTACCACAATGAATCATTTTTCTAGATGAATGTATCAGATTTACTGGGATCTTGTTATATCTTTTGAATGAGTGTCCATACCTCTTCTTATTTCTTCCATTCATCCCTTGTTTTAGTTATCCAATTAGGTTGGATAATAGAAATGGCACAGAGCAATGCTTCCACATCCTCATCCTTTCTTGAGAGTGTTGCAACAACATGTTGCTTCCCTTTTTTGTAGATTATTTTAAAGTCATAACCCAAAAGTTTTGTGACCCATTTTTGCTACTCTTCTAAATATTATCTTTGTTCCAAAAGTATTTAAGACTATCATGATCTATTTTTACCTTGAAGTGTCTTCCCATTAGGTAAGGTCGTCATTACTTTAGTGCATGTAGTATTCCCAACATTTTCTTCTCATAAATAGGTTTGTGTAAATACTTTCCCTTGATTGGATGACTTTCAAAAGTAATGGGTCATCCTTCTTGCATTAAAACAACACCAATTCCATTTCTTGAGGCATCACATTCCACAATAAAGGTTTTTGTGAATTCTGGTGTAGTTAATATCAGTGCTTGGCACATTTCCTCTTTAATATGTTCAAAGGCCTTAGTTTCTTCTGAAGTCCAGGAAAATGCATTTTTATTTGGTAATATTGTTAGAGGAGCTATTATTCTCTCATAATTCTTAACAAACTTGCGAGAATATCCTGTCAACCCGAGAAATCCTTGAATATGCTCTAGGGTTGTGGGGATTTTCCATTCCTTAATGGCTTTAATTTTTTAGGGTCTAGCTTAACACCCTCATGAGACAATATGACCCAAATATTCCATTTCATGTACTCCAAAGAAAAAATTGGAGGTTTTTGCATATAATTGTTTCTCCTCCAATAGTTTGAGCACCTTGTCAACATGTTGATCATAATCCTTCCAAGACTTGCTATAGATTAGTATATCATCAAAAAATACTAGCACAAATTTTCTAAGGGTTTGAAAATGGAATTCATCAAACCTTGAAATGTGGAAGGTGCATTAGAAAGGCCAAAAGGCATGACAAAAAATTCATAATGACCTTCATGAGTTCTGAATGTTTTTTTTTTTCGAAATATCTTCAGTCTTCATTCAAATTTCATGATATCCTGAACAAAGATCCAACTCGGTGAAGTAAATTGCTACATGTAATTCATACAACAAATTGCCAATGATAGGAATGAGAAATTTATCTTTAATAGTGAGCTTGTGTAGCTCCCTGTAATATAGACACATACACCATGATCACTACTTATGCACCAATACTACTGGAGCAAAGAAAAACTTTAGCTAGGTTGAATTGTATCGGCCTTTAGCAGTTCTGCAACCATACGTTCAATTTCACTCTTTTGTGTTGGGTGTGGAACTTGATTATCTTCCTTATTCAAAGGTATCGCTGCATTGGACCCCATTTCGTAACGTGGCGCCAACGCCGCCTGTAAAATGTACGCTGCCAGGGGGGTCCTTGTAAAATGTTTTAATTGCATAGTAAATCTGGGCCATTTATTAGGCAGAGATCTGACGGTAGAAGTTATGTTTAATTTAAGGTTTTTTTTCCCTAGAAGGCAACCCCTCACCATATATGAGGGAATTGTATTGTGTCTATGCATATCTATATTCTGAGAAAGAGAGAGGAGATCGTGTGAGATCGAAGAGGGAATTACAGCGGATCTGTTGTAGGTCATATATCTTCATTTTGCTAGATAATATAAAAGGAAGGACTAGCTGTTTCTCCATGGACGTAGCCCAAATTGGGTGAACCACGCATATATATGTCTCTCTTGTTTTATGTGTTTTCGGTGTTTATATTTCTGCAATATTTTATTTGTTCCATTGCTATGTAATACATAGTTTTATAACAACTGGTATCAGAGCCGAAGGTCTATTTGGATGATAAACTCGCAGGAGAGAAGGGTTCCTAGTTCGAGTGGGAGCAATGGTGGAATATGGTAGGTTTAGGGTCGAAAAATTTAATGGCCAAAACTGCAAGCTATGGAATATGCAAATGGAAGATTATCTGTATCATAAAGATCTATACCTACCATTGAGTGGAAAGACAAAGAAGTCGATGAGTATGATAGACACATAATGGGATATTCTCGACGAAAAGGCACTTGGAACAATATGGCTGTGCCTAGCGGCATTAGTAGCCTTTAATATTAAAAATGAAATGACAATAGAGGGTTTAATCTCAGCATTGGCCAAATTATATGAAACATCCTCAGCCTCAAATAAGGTATTTCTTATGAGGCATTTATTTAATATGAAGATGTTAGAAGGTGGATCTGTTGCTGATCATTTAAATGTATTTAATATAGTTACCAGTCAGCTAAGTTTTGTAGGGGTAACTTTTGATTCTTTTCTATGCTCACTGCCAGAAAGTTGGGATGGTTTAGTTATGGCCATTATTAATTCTATCTCTGGATCTAGTACTTTAAAGTTTGATGATGTTGTCGGTGCAATCCTTAGTGAGGAAATGCGACGGAAAAGCTCCGATGAGACATTAGGTAATGCCTTGACTGCAAGGACTAGGGGAAGAAAAATGGAAAGAGGAAACAGCCCATGATATCGCAGTAAGTCAAAGAAAGGCAGCTCCAAAATCATATTGGAGATAGTGTGCTAGAAATGCAGGAAGAAAGGACACCTGAAGAGATACTGCAAGTCTCGGAAGGGAAAAGAAGGAGATGAGCGACAAGAAAACAATCATGAAGAGAATGTGACAGGTGATGTGTTTCAAGATGCTTTGATTCTTTCATTAGAAATTATTATTGATTCCTGGGTGGTAGATTTAGGGGCCTCATTGCATGCCACACCTGATAGGAAACATTTTCATGATTATGTTCAAGGAGATTTTAGACAAGTTCAATTGGGTGATGATAAACATTGTAAAATCATTGGAATGGGTACAATTTCCATAAAACAACAGAACATAAATCAATGGCTATTGAAGGAGGTAAGACATGTTCCAGATCTAAAGAAAAATATGATTTCAACAAGGCAGTTGGGAGGTGAAGGCTCTGTGACTACTTTTATAGATAAAACCTAGAAGGTTGCTAAAGGAGCCATGGTAATAGAAAAAGGAGAAAAGGTTGGCACATTGTATTTATGCAATGGTTTTTCTAATTCTATTAATGCCTTAACCTCTACAAGAGAAGATACGGAATTGTGGCATCATAGGCTCGGGCACATGAGTGAGAAGGGGATGCAAATTCTTCACTCAAGAAATTTTTTGCCAGGTTTGAAGCATGTTGGTTTAAAATTCTGTGAGAATTGTGTTTATGGAAAACAAAAGAGAATCAGACTCCGTAGAGTTTGGAAAGAAAAGAAGAGAGAAAAATTAGAGCTTGTGCATACAGATGTATGGGGACCTGCTCAGGTATCATCTCTTTGTGGCTCTCGTTATTATGTTACTTTTATTGATGATGCAACTAGAAAAACCTCGATTTATTGTATTCGGAATAAATCTGATGTATTTGATACTTTCAAGAAATGGAAAGCTTTGGTTGAAAATGAGACAGGAAAAAGGTTGAAGTGTCTCAGATCAAACAATGGAGGTGAATATTGCAGCAAAGAGTTTGATAGGTAATGTTCAGAGAATGGAATTTGCAGAGAGAAGGAAATTCTGGGAACACCACAAGAAATGGTGTGTCAGAAAGGAGGAACATGACAATCATGGAGAGTGCAAGGTGCATGAGGTTGCATGCAAGATTTCCTTTACAATTTTGGGTAGATGCTGTAGATATTGTTGTTTATCTAATAAACAGAGGCCCTTCAAGTTCCTTGGATGGTGCTATTCCAGAGGAGGCATGTACAGGTAAAAAGGTAAAATACTCATTTTTAAAAACTTTTGGTTGTGAAGCCTTTGTCCACATTAATAAAGAAAATATAACAAATCTTGAGGCAAAACCAAAGAAATGTACCTTTATTGGATATGGTGTTAATGATTTTTGTTATCGCTTCTATGATTATGAAAAACACAAAATCATTAGGATCATAGATGTCATATTCAATGAAAAGGTTTTGTATAAGGATCAGATGCAGGAAAATAAAAAGAAAAAAGAAAATAGAGAATACACAATGCTTGATGAGATCATAGAAAAGTGAAGGTGCCTGAAAATCATAATGATCAATAGCCAGAACAAATACAACAACCACACTAGCAACAAACACCTCAAACACCTGAAAGTGGTGTTAGAAGATCTACTAGGATAAGTAGACCCTCTAAAAGATACTCTCCTTCATTATATTATGTATTGTTGACTGATTCTGGTGAACCAGAATGTTATGAAGAAGCAGTGCAAGTAGAAACCAGGAAGAAGTAGGAGCAAGCCATGAAAGAAGAGATGGAGTCCTTAGAACATAACCAGACTTGGGACTTAGTCAGGTTTGCTGTAGGTAAAATAACATTCCAGAATAAATGGGTTTACAAGTTGAAGGAAGAAGATGGAGGTAGAAAAAAGTATAAAGCTAGACTTGTGGTGAAGGGGTTTGCACAATAAAAGGGTATAGAATTTGATGAGATATTTTCTCCTATTGTTAAAATGACTTCAATCAGAACTATTTTAAGTCTAGTAGCAACTGAAGATTTTCATCTTGAACAATTAGATGTGAAGACAACTTTTCTCCATGGGGATTTGGAGGAAGAGATATATATGCAGTAGCCACAAGGATATGAGGTAAAAGGGAAG
>APFE031407677.1:0-25536 GCA_000404065.3 Pinus taeda
GGATGCCACTGGTTTCACTCCATTTCAACTAGTCTATGGACTAGAGGCTACCCTTCCAATCGAGTGTGAAATCCCTTCGTTAAGATTAGCTGTCGAGCTACTTCCCAACACCACCCCATTAGAAGAACGTCTCCTTTATCTCGAATAGCTAGATGAGACTCGTCGCCTAGCCTCTTTGGCCATCGAAACACAGAAGAAGAGAGTCAAATCTCACTTTGACCAGACTGTACATCCACGTTCTTTTGTCGAGGGAGACTTAGTTCTGCTATACGATCAGGCAAACGATAAGCTAAGAGCAGGAAAGATCGAATCTATGTGGCTAGGCCCTTACATTGTCAAGAAAGTTTTGCAAAAGGGGCCTATGAGCTAATTGATTATGAAGGAAACCCTCTCGCACAGCCCCGAAATGGGCTGTATTTGAAAAAGTACTATGCGTGATGCTGGAACACTTCATTTTGTATATACATGTACTCTAGCAAGTGTGTTGTGTATGTGTGTCAGTTTTAATAGGTTTGATTGCCGCTTATTGTGTTTTTCGCTTCTTGTGCAGATGTCTAATACGCCTTATATTGGTTTCACTGATGGTGCCTGCCGCAGTACTCGCAACTTTTCCTCTGCGGCGTGGGTGATCTATGATCCTCATGGTGAGCTGATAGATCTTCAAGGTGTCTGTTTGGGCTGTACCACTAATAATGTTGCCGAATATTGTGTTGTAATCGAGCTCCTCACTGAAGCAATTAATCTCGGCAGTTCGGGCATTGGTGGTAAACCTGGATTCTCAACTTGTCGTCCTCCAGCTCAATAGGCGTTATTCTGTCAGAGACCATCATATTCTAAGGTTGTATATACGTGTAAGATTGTTAGAGAGGAATTTTGAGTTCATTACATATCAGCATATTCCACGAGAATTAAACACATTATCTGATGCATTGGCCAATCATGTATTAGATAGACATTTGTGTAATTTGTAAATAAAACATTATGCAAGCAAGCACATGAAAACACAATAATAAACCATAAACATATGTAGATATATACGTGTGTGTCAAAATGTTTGCTCCCCGCGCGTTACATAATCCAAAAAATAATACATGTCCAAAACTCATACAGTCGCTGACAACATGTTCCTAAAAAACGTGCAAAAAGAAAACCTAGGTGTCTAATCACGGTGATGCTCATGATAGCATGTCACCGCTCACACCAAACGTCTCAACAGACAATGGACGCGAGTAGATACTCCCACCGTGTGCCTCTGGTACGCTCTAGGCATGTCCGCCAATCTGGCATAATCCGGAATACCTCGAGTAAGTGCCTCAAGGTTTTGTACTAGATCGTCATCACCCTCTACCTGAGGGTCCGCTGCAGGTTGTGCTCTCTGTACGTTATGAGGCAAGTCAGCTGGTTACTCTGCACCAACATCTGCATACATATATAGATGTTGTAAGAGATAGGCATGTATTAACAAAAAAAAAAAAAACTTAAATACAAAAAAACGTTAAAAAAACAAAGAGTTCTTACCTAGCTCCTCATCCCAGTCCTCTCCGGCAGGCAGAGGGAGATCGAGATCTCCAGTGAAATCCATGCCCACATAGGGCCAGTCCTTAATGACAATCATCTGGTGATAGAGCCAAATAAAGAACTCGGGCCTCCAGGCCATCTGCTGGCCCCCTCCTCGTCTGGGCATGAGTTCCACCCATCGATTCAACCTTGGCTCCTGTAGCACTGGATCTGCCACTATACCCCCCGGTACCCAGAATATCGGCAGTCGCTCCAGGAAGAAATTTACCACGATAGATGCATAGCTGAACTGTTTGTTCCCATCATGCTTACACTTGGTAAGCTGTCGTTTGATGTTTGTTGTCACTGCCGTGGCCCAATCAAATAGTGTAGGCTGGAGACACTCAGTGGCCAGCAGCAAATGATTTTTGTTGGCCTCGTGGGGCGTGTGTACCCCAGCTGTCCAGGTGATAGTGAATAAAATCACTCTGAGCACCAGGTCAGGCACCGTGTTAATATCTACTTTGGCACTGTTTGCTCCAAACTGTGCCCCAGGACAAACTCGTTCCACCACCTCCCCTACCTTCTCTCCAGAAGGCCGAATACCAGTCAAGATGGGCTGTGCACCTCGCCGTAATAGTCCAGTGGTAAAGAAGACATCGGAAACATCTAACTCCAATGTCTGGTCTTTCAGGCGAAATACCTGATCCTTCGTATCCCAAGAATCCACGATGAATCGTAGTAGCTCAGGTTGTGCACGTAAATATGAGGTGTGGAAGAATTTCTTCAAGCCACAGTCTCTCAGACAATTCATACATGCATCATCCTCCATTGCCATGGCATCCACAACATCATGCTCCCATTCTCTCCATTCTAGAACCATTCTGACAAAACCCTGCAACCACAAAGGTGAAATTTCCATCATTAGATCATTGATGAAACCTAAACTGGAAAAAACTTGCAATTACAATGGTCAAATTTGTGGAAAATTGAGATCACGCAGTTGGCGCGACTGTTCCTAAAACAGTCGCGCCAAGGGCACAACCCCTTTAGGCAAAAACACCACTGGCGTGATCCCGAGCGGGAAACTCGCGCCAATGGCGCAACCCTATGAAATTGCAAATCCTCTTGCAGGGAACTAAATTATGGATGAAAATCTAAAAAAATGGAATGCAAAAAGAGCTAAGGATGAGGCCTCTTACCTGTTGCAGATGGCAGCTCGAATGATCTCCTGGATTGATCGCAATCAGCAGTTGAAATTTGCACCAAAAACCCTTCAATAATAAACTCACAAGGTAAAAAGTGAAAAGTAAGTTTATTTTTTACCATTTCACTATTTATAGCTTTTTTTGACCTAAAAATACATTAGAAATAATATTTTTGAGTATTTTTGGGATATTTTCATGTCGAAGTTGGTTTTACGCTGTTTTTGTATGATGACAGGGGTTGGTGGAACTCAACGCAATCAAACGAGGTCTTTTTCAACTTTTTCAAGCTCGGTAAAACACGAGAAAGGTTACTTTACCGTCTGCTTTTAGCTCTTTTCCTGACCATTTAAAGAGGAAAAGATTGCTGAGTTATTCCTCTTGGCTCGTTAAACGTTAAATAAGAGGCGGTCGCTTTTAAAGCTGTTTTTTCGACCGTTTAAATTAACAAAGATCGTCGGGTGTTTTTCGTTTCGCACTCGTTATTGGCTCTAAAATGACGTGCTTTTGACCGCTTTTTTACTTTTTCGGGTCGAAGTCACTATTTACAAAAACTACTCCTCGGTCGTAATGATCGGGCGGTTCTTTCGAGCATCGTTTTATACTTTTTCAGGCTCGAGAGACACAACTTTACGAAAAAGCACCCCCCGGGAGTTTTCTTTTCCGCTGTCTTTTCAAACTCTCTAAACATGAAAAGGCGCCGAGTTCTTCCTTTGTCAGACTCGTTAAAGCCTGATGACATTGGATTTTGTCGAAATGACGCACCACAAGCATATGCTATCCCCATCAAGCTTATTAAAAATAATTTGGGTACTCGCCAGAAATGGTGGGGGAAAAGAAAATTTTGGGAACCATAATTATTGTCGTGTCGGTAGTATGTCACTCTTGAACATGGCACTTCTCTGCTTTCGTGTCGGGGTGGGGATATCTCATCTCATTTTTCACTTGCCTCAGTGGGTTTGGGTAATCCTATTTGACCTCTCATCTGCTCATTGCCTTGTCATCATGACCTCTGATCCATCGATGTCAAATACTGCCAATTCCACTGTCGGGCTGCCAATATGTTCAAGAGAAGTTGACCTCTAAAAAAAAAAAAAACCTCTGTTTGATAGTTCATACAATCTTAATTCACAACATTATCTCTCTGTCTAATGTCAATGATGTGGGAAACACAATGGCCCACCTTCGATCAAGGTCACTTCTTGTCGACTTCAGCTCATTATCCAGGAAAGTGATCTAGAGACTCCCTTCCGGTACCTTGGAAACTGCATGCCTCAATGGCAGATTCTTCATGTTCAACACGAGGTTTTCATCATTGGCCTCTGATCGGATGACTCTACGGGTGTTCGACACCGGCTCATTTATTCACACGCAGTGGATTGTACCTATAGTACCTTGAGGGCCATTGTCATTATTGGTGGTACCTCTCACGTCTTTTAACAGTTCCCAATATTGATTGGTAATCAGACGATGTTCAAGCATGTTTGACTTTGACTCCTGTATTCACATGTTTGGACTTGTACCTTTTTTGGGTTTGGATGGAGCGCAAGACCCTGGTTCTAGTCTGTTGCGGACCAGGTTGTGATTTTGTGGATCATTGATACATGACTCATTCACTGGATGGCTGCGACCATACCTGAGTCAATTCATTGATCCTAACCAGATGGTTGTGTCCATACTACGGATCTAGATTATCATGTACTCTCTTATGGGTGGCTGAGAGCATACCACGTACATCATGTATTTGAGCTATCAATTGTATCTCTCAATGCAGATTCTCGGTGACAGCTATATGTGTTCTTGTAAAGCATTTCACTCCTCCCTCTCTCTCAGGCCTCATGCTTTAGGGGGCATCTATTACACAGTAATTTGTCACCATTGGTCACCGTCCCTGTTACCCCTATTTTCGTACATTGGAGGATACATTCTGGGACCTATGAGCAGTGACATAGCCTAAAAACACTTGCATTATGTTCCCTTGAGTATGTACTTCATGTTCCCTGAAGACACCTTCTGCAAATTATCCTTGAAAAGTGCCCTTTTTCCATTGGCGCAGGTACACAATGTCTTATCCGCGCCAATCACTGAGATCCTCAAAAAGGGGCGTGCCCATTGGCACTCTGTCCTAGAAAAACACTCGCGCCAACTAAGTTTGGTAATGATTTTTGGCAAACACGCACCCATATGTTTTTTCCTTTCAGATCATGAAGTCTTTTGAGGGAAAAAATCCATCTGATAGAGGTCGAGATTCATCATCTATCCTTGACATCTATCCTCAGTAGCTTTTCGGAGATAATGTCGATCCACAACGAGTGTCCTGGTGCATTGAATCTTCCTCCCTTCTCCATTTATAAAAGTTTGTCCTCATGCATTAGACAGGAGAGTTTTTGAGAGTTCTGAAGTAATGCTAGTTGTGTTTATGCTTGTGTGGAGTGATAGTAAGAATCTTGAAGCATAGCGAGGTTATGCTGCTAGAATCCTGAGAGAGAGAAGGTCTATTGCAAGGCATACATAGCTGCTCACCCAGCCAGAGAATAGGTTCAACATCAGAACCTTGGTTGTATCTTTCTTTGCCTATTATTCATTAATAAACGACTACTGTTATGGTTCCAATCTCATTGCTTATTATGATGTTTGATTTATTTCCTTTCTGACTGAAATATAGTTGTACTTTGGTGGATTTTATGCTTGTAGTTGTCTCGGTCTTTGCATGTGCAGGTGTCCGTTCACGAGGATCACTAGGATTGTGACCTGCTGAAGCAAGGGAGCCAGAGGGTCAACTCTACTTCGACATTTGCGTTGGATTCTAGGTTGGTCTTCGTGATCCACCTTTTAGTATACAACTAGGAACTTGCGTAGCAGCGTGAATTGATTATTGCTAGACCCATTTTGGGCTAGTCTGATCACCTCTGTCTGCAGAGGGGATTTACCTGTTCAACAAGGTCTGTAATTAGGTGTAGACTTCACAATTAAGGGCACATTTGGCTTGATGATAGTGTTGGCAAGACAATCATGACCAACTCAGGGCAGTGAGTGTTGTGGAACATAAAGGATGAGGGGGATGGCGTGAATAAATGAATTCTCTACTAAACTCGACCAAAGAAACAATCCACTATCCTAGTTGTTAGAAGTATTCATTACCAAGTGTATTATAAATAGTTTCAATAGAGTATTAACATATGAGGCTACATATGGCATGCCAATAATGGCTTCAACCATAAGGTTGATCAACCACAAGCAAATCTTTCAAGAGACTATGGATGTGAGTCTTGGTGCCATTTTAGGAAAATCACATGCATATCATTGTCTTCTATTCAAAAGTACACTGTCAGGAAGAAACTATAGCTTTTGTGTTATGTCTGTGTGATGTGGATTCTAATTCATAAATTTTACCCCTAGAAGAACTAGTCCAAGGGATGAAAAAACTTTGCAAAGACTTAAACTGTGAGTAGAGAAGCGTGTTGTTTTAGTTGATGCTTCCTTATATTTGAAAAAAACCCATGGATGACCCTGCTGAAGCATCCATGCAAAATTCCTGACAATGTCACATACTACAAGCCTTTTTTTACATTAATATTTTTGCTTGGAAATATTTCAATTAGAAATGAGTTCCATTATGTGATTCAAGATACATGCAATCTCTTTTCTTCTCACCATGGTTTTAATTATACATAATTATTCCATGATGTTTTAGTATCCCGATAAAATGTTGGGTTGATAGGAAAATCTGTGAATGCTTCTTATGGTGCTATTTGTTTCAACATAGAGTTGGTAAAATTAATATATTCTCTCATGCTGAAGCATATTCATAAAATCTAAGGCTTGTGTGTGGCTTGGTGAAAACAAACTTCTAACTTATGTTAAGTTTGAAATTAAATGGTGGATTTTACTATTATGTATTAAGGCATGGAATATGTAATGCAACCGTGATAAATTCCAAGTTAGGATGTATGATAAATTTCAAATTAGTTACAACATCTGAGATGCAATTGAGAAAAAGTTCAACTTAATTAGGGTATCCGAGATTCAACTAAGATAAATTTCCAACTTAGTCAGGGTACTGAGTTGCGATCAAGATAAATTTTAACTTTAATTTGTGAAACTCCAAGCATTTTTTATGAAAAGGTTTTAAAAGAAGTTTCTATGTTTCAAAATGGTCATACAAGTAGTGGGGTAATGTTATAGTAAGTTTCATGGCCATATGGTGAGAGATGTCCCATTCTTAAGTGCATCCATATAAGGGTTTTTTTATAAGTGAAATGAGTTTGTGGAGTTAAAATTAAAGGGATGATTAAAATTTCAGGTTGGAAATGACTAGGCATATCAAATCACATGGAAACATGCATAGACAAATTTCATGTGTGGACCTTTCATGTATTTTTATTCCTCACTTTTCCATTCAATATGGGGTGAAAAGAAGAGAAAGTGTGTTTTTTTCTTAGTCATAGTTATAAGTGAACACATTAAAAACATGGGAATGGCACTATTAACTCCAAAAAAGGTAAAATCGAGTTCATGGTAGAGCAAAGGAAAGTGGGAAATATTGACAAAAACAAATGAAATATGGTATGGAGAACCTCAAGTAAACTTATAGTATATACTCTCGTTAGCCATGAAAATGAAAAGGGAAAGCTAGTACGGAAAAACACAATTATAAATTTAGTATATATGCCCATAAACCATCAAAATGCATAGAGAAACCATTGAAACAGGTGAATTTAGACATAATTTATTTTAGATAACTTTAAACTTTAGTTTACCTCTAAAATTTTAAATATTCTTGATATTACTTGGAGTTTACATCAAAGAGTTGAGAACAACTTAGAAAAAAATTAAACAGGAGGGAGATAAATAAAGATCGCTTTATTTTTAATATCTTTGCATTTTTTTATCATGGTTCCCATATAACAATGAATGTCCCAGTCACAAAAGACTTAAAAGTTGAAATTAATTGATGTCACTATCATGGGCTATTAAAGCTTCTGTTTTCAAATATTACTGAAAACTAAGCTAAGCTTCTGTTTTCTCGCACCCCCTATTTATAGTACCTTGAATATTAGTTCTAATATGAAGAAATCTATTAAACTAAAAATTCTCTCTTCTCTCTCTTCCCTCTATTTTTGGTGGGTGGGGATATATATTTTGAGGATCCATGTATACAACACATAATGGTCTGATTTAAGTGTATTTAGTTCTCTCATTGAATTTTATGTGATAGTTGAAGGAATACAATTATTTACCATTATTCTAATTCAATCATGTCATAGTTGTTGAAGATGAAAAATTTGTATTCCTTGCGCAAACCAAGTGAATTTTACATGTTTTTATTTATGCAATCACCATTTCAATTAGTCACTTAGAGATTTTCTATTGCTTTTTTTATTTCAACTAACATTTGTTAGGATTGGATATGCTCTATTTCGGACTTGTTAACATTTCTACTTTTATTGCTTGCCTAATTTTCCTTCTGAGGTATTATATCATGCTTACTTTCTTGTTCTTTAAATATTTTCTCTTTTAAGTAGCCCACTTCATATAAGAGGGAATTCCTATATGAAATGTATCATGGACTGCAACGATTTATATATATGCTCAACATGAGCATGGCAAGAAGGCTTTGAAACTCTCTTAGGGGTGAAATGTTTGGGACAAGAGCCGGTGCAAAAGAGTGTACCTTCAAAAGTATACCTTTTTCCTATTCCAACCTAACAACCCTAAAACATGGAAATATGGTTCATTCTTATATCATCAGGACTGGATTGGACATAAGTCTTCATGCAAAATGACCTTGTTGACATGTATGGAAAATGCAATAGTAGAGTTGATGTGTTTCGTGTGTTTTAAGAGAATGTTTGCTCAACATTTTGTTTCATGGAATGAAATAAGAGTGGGATGCATGCTAAATGATCATGGCAAGGAGCACCTAGAACTATTTGGTCAAATGCATCTTGTGGGTATAGAGCTAGATGAGTTCACTTTATCCAGTGCTCTCAGGGCATGTGTGAGCCTCACAGATGTAGGACAAGGTGAATGCATCCATAGTTGCATAATCAAAACTGGCTATGAGTCGAATATCTGGGTTGCGACATCTCTTCCTCATATGTATACAAAGTTTACTAGCATCAAGTCTTCTTGTAAGGTTTTTAATAAAATGCTTGAATGCAAATTGATTTCATGGACTACCATGATTACATGATATAACCAAAATGGGCACTCGGAAGAGGCACTGAAAACCTTTGGCCAAATTCTACAAGTAGGCTCAAAGCCAGATCAATTTAGTGTTTCCAGTGTGACTCGTTCTTGTGCCAACCTAGAAGTACTAGAAATTGGAAAGAAGGTACATTATTTTGCTATCCAAAGTGGGATCACATATCTCTGTTTCAAATTCCATTGTTGACATGTATGCAAAGTGTGGAAGTTTAGGAGATGCACAAAAAGCATTTTCCAGAAAATGTGAATGTGATGTTGCCTTGTGGAATGTAATGATTTCTATATTTGCACATCATCGATATGGTAGGAGGCTCTCCAACTCTTCGTCCAAATGCAACAAGTACATACGAAGCCAAATAATATAGATTTTTATTTTATTTTATTTTATTTTTTTATTTTTTTTATGTCAGTTTGCAGTAGCATTGGATTAGTGGATGAAGGGCATAGGTTGTTCGATTCCGTTGATTGAGATTATGGCATTACATTAACAATGGAGCATTGTGTGTGTATGGTTTACCTTCTTGGTCGTGCTGGAAAATTGAATGAGGCTGAAGATTTAATATATAAAATGTTGTCTGACCGAAATTCTCTGGTATGTTTGACCTTGTTGTCTACCTGTAGAAACCATGGGAATGTGGATTTAGGGAAACAAGAAACAAAACATATTCTCAAGTTGGAATCACAAGATGCTCTAGCATATGTGCTTTTGTCCAATATATATGCTACAAATAGAAGGTGGGATTGTCTCACAAATGTGAAGAAAAGGATGAAAGAGAAAGGATTGAAAAAAGTAACCATGAGTCAGTTGGATTGAGGTCAAAGGTAGGGTTCATAGTTTCATTGTCAAATATAGAAGGAACCACAAATAAAAGTGATATATGAGAAGCTAGAGGAATTAACCAAGTTGATGAAGGAGGAAAGTTATGTGCCCAATACAAACTTTGTTTTGCACGACGTAGAGGATGAGAAGAAAGAACAATTTGTATCCGATCATAGTGATAAATTAGCAATTGCATTTGGGCTTATTAGTATTCCTGGAGAATTCCTATTCGAATCATCAAGAATCTTTTCATTTTTGGTTATTGTCAAATTGCTTCCAAACTCATTTCTTAAATTGTAGGGCGAGAACTTATTGTGAGGGATGCCAGTCGATATCATCATTTCAAGGATGAAATGTGTTCTTGTGGGGATTTTTGGTGATACTAAAATAAGAGACAATTATATGTATGTGATTCCATCTTAGAAAGAAAACTGATTGATTCCTAATCTCTAGCCTCTTGCATCAACAATGTATACTCCAAGTATTGGAAGATGATCAACACTAGATTAACAAAAAGTTGATCCTTGACCTTGCTACATTTAGGATCAAAGCCCAACCAGTCTTTATGAGAAGACATGGGTAATGTAAAATTGTATTTGCTTGGTAGTGCGAGCCCTACTATTGGAAAGCACTATTGTGATCTAGTTTCATGCCCCACTATTCTCTTTTATTTCTAGTATCTTGTTACCTAGAGTCGAAGGACACAATTACCATTACACAAGATAGTTTTTCCCAAATTTTGTTTCTTTGCTTCTGTTTATCAAACAAAACATATAGCAACAAGACTTGTTGTCTCTAGATACAATCTTAGGGAAGGTATTTAACTTTTGAAAGATTGGATACTTGCTTGAAGAAATATCACAAAATGGTGCTACATGTTGATGGGATGTAGGCAATGGATTGAGTGTTAGGTGAAGCCTTTCACACTGTTGTAAGATCACCAGGCTAGTCCAAGAACTTTTCCACTATAAAGAGCTCCTAAAAGCTGACCAATTTTACTATGTACAAAACATGCATTGATATATAGACCATTTCAGTGGTTGGAATGAGTAATGAATGCCAGTTTAAAGGTAACTTGCAATATCCATCTCATTATTTTAGTATTCGATATTCTTTGGGAAAAATATCGAAGTGTTTTTACCTCTAATAAAGGTTTTGGAGAATTGACATTCAGCCATAGAAACTTCACTTGTAAAATATTTTCATTATTTATTTTATATAATTTATTCATATGATATCAAATTTCAGGATATGTATTGTAATATATCCAAATTTTCACTTTGTAGATGCCTCAGATTTAACACATTCGTTGATTCAATAGTTTATGGAGGTTACTAATTTTTTATCCTACACTTTTGCAAAAGGAGCAAGAGTAGTTGTTAGGGAGGAAACAACAGGGTTTCATTTTGGCCAAGATGAATCCCCTACTTGGCTTAATCATAAATGAAAGCTTATGAATATTAGGGAAACTATTTCTTATTTGGGCGGGTCTTTGGTAAATAGTTTTTCAAGTATTGATTATTGGAGATGGATAATAACCAGTTTTATAAAAGAAAAATTCATAAATGAAAGCTTATGAATATTGGGGGCACTATCTCTTTTTTGGGAAGGTCCTTCGGTAAATAGTTTTTCAACTATTGATTATTAGAGATGGATAATATCCAGTTTTAAAAAAGAAAAATTCAATCTTGTAGTAATATTAAACTACTACCTTCCAAGAAGATTGCAATTGTTGATCAATTTCTAGCTTCCTTCCAACAAGATTTCAATTGTTGATAAATTTCTAGCAATGGGTTACGTTGGTTTCTCTATCTTTTCTTCTTGTCAAGTAGCCTATAAAATGCTGGAACATGTACTCCAAAAGTTTGATTGGACAAGCAAGGTGGGGTAAAAATGATTGATATGGTGTCTTTGCGTCTTTTGTAATTGCACATTACCAAGTGATCAAGGGCAATTGGACATCCACAACATTAGTAAACACATGATTTCCATTGTTCCTTTGGATTTCTGTAACATCTCTACAAAATTTTCATTTTTTTGGGATTCTCCCAAATGCTGATATACTTTGTGCCTATAAATATTTCCAATGTTATGGGATATTTATTTTAGTGTAACTTTCTTCTTAAATTTAACCTCCTTGCTACATGCTTAGAAGATATATAGAAAATCAAATTTCGATTATATTTCACTTTCCATATATTTCACTTGCTTATTGGCTTCCACATTCCTACTTCTATTGACATTCCTTTGCACCTCTCGGTGAAATTGCTAGTTTTAAAATCAATGCCTATATATGAAATTTCAAGGACTACCATGACTCTCACATAATTCTTTAAAGGGTGCTAGCTCAATGGTAGAGAACGTTCTTTATAAGCAGAATATTAGTGGTTCGATTCCATTGTGTCTTAGTATGAATTAAATACTTTGAATATTGGCTTATTTCAATGGTGATATATTTTTCTAGATTCATTATTTTATATTGTCTCTAAATAGACAAAAGTGATGTATTATTATCTTTCAATGTAATTTTTTATTGTCTCTAGAGAGACAATACTTAGGATCATTGAAATTATGTCTTTAAAGACAATATGTCTTGAATTCCAATTATTGTCTCTAGAGAGACACAAATGAAATTGTCTTTGGAGAGACAAAAATGCTTTTGTTATATATTGTCTTTATAGAGACAATATTTTAAGAAAATTTGATTTGAGACACCCACTTAAAGACAATATTTAAGATGATACACAAGTTTTCTCTTGTCTCATGTTAAGACAGTTTACCCGAAAATTGTCTTAAAACCCCCTTTTGTGTTGTAGTGAGACGTAGTTGTGTTTATTGCTCTGCGAGTTGCAACTTGCACGCATTAGCCATTTAAGAAATTATCCTCGATGAAGATGGAATGTAAATGGTTCCCAATCATCCTTTAATGGATATATTTTTCTTTCTAACAATTATTAATGCTTCTCATCGCTATGAGTATTGATCTCCTTTATATAATTTGTAGAGGCATGAAAGCCTAGCAGTTTTCAACGAAGCTATTGTAGTGCAGTGGAAGCATGGTCGAAAAGTGAAACTTATAGAAGGGGCAAGCATTTGAGAAATGTGTCAAAAAAAGAGAATCAAAGTGTTCAGATTAGAACTCAAAAATATTAAGACGGAGAATCAAAATGTAGAGGAAAAATATGAAATGCCAGATATAAATCTTAACCATTACAAAGAATATGAAGAAACCAATGCAATATTGAAGCGACTAATGCCAATTTTGATATCTTTCTCCCGAAAAAATTTTAAGCTTTGGGAAATTAAAATCGAGGGACTACTTGGTTCAATATATTTATGGGAATTTTTTCAAGAAACTTCTATAAAACCCCGAGAATCGAGATAAGAGTATAAGTGCAATAACAGTAGTTCTTATTATATCAACATTAGATGAAAAGATTTTGTCTAGTATTTTGCATGAATTTGGTGAAGTAAAAAGTGCAAAAGTATTTTGTGATATTCTGGAAATTAAGTAGAACATGAAGTGGAGTAAAAAAGCTAAAGTTGATCAAGGTGTTGTTAAAAAATGTGATTGTGTTCAAAGCATCATAATGGGGATCAAGATTGAAAGTATGTGTGTATCTCACAATAGAGTAACATGTGATAGTAAGGGAAATCCCTATGATGCAGCTTTTAATGATGAACGTGCAACACTTTATGAACAGTTAAAGTTTTCAAATGAGTATTGGTTACAAATTATACATGAGAAAAAACTTGTAGATGATTTATTAAGTGGAAGAGTAACTATGCTTGAAGAAAAATTGGATTAGAAAGAATGAAACTGAGTACAAATACTGTAGTGTAGAAAAGAACGAAGATTTGTCAAAAGAATAAAAGGTTGGAAAGAACCCGAACTATAATGATTTTTAAAATCTCACTAATGTTTATGAGTATATTGGTATTGGTAGTAGCCACGAAGAAGCAACAGAAAAAGAAGAATATAACTCAATAGTAATGCCAATTGAACAATACTTAAAAAAATTCGTTGATGGAAGTGGATTTCTTGAAATGAATTAGAAACATCATAGTTGTAACAAGGAGCAATATATAGTGTCCATGATCTTTACTAAGAAGAAGAAAAAATAAGTTTGGAGCAACAAGTAAAAGAAATTTTTCATCAATATATTGTATCAAAGAAATTTAAAATGAAATATTTAATTCATGCTTTTAAGCCTCGCTCAGACTAAGACCAGGAATCGAGTTAACATAAAGGTCATGATTAAGGGGAACTGTCAAAATAATAATAACACCCATTGTTCCCATGAACGATGATTATTCTAGATTATTATTAAAAGTTAATAATCCACAAGTTTAAGTAGAAAATAAATGAGAGGTAGTAAAATCCCTATATTCTTCTAGGGGATTGATGTATAAATTAACGTAACTAGGGATTGATGTATAATTTAACCTAACTTGAATGTATTGTGTAAGCTTCCATGTTTAGTATTCTTCTTTGATACTCATGAATTTGATGCTCTGATTCTTTTCTGTGTGAGTTTAAATTTAACTCTACTCCGTACCCTGATCACCATGATCGACCAAGGATGTTGATTGGAACTGCAGGTAACCCTAAGGCTTGGGGAGAGATTCCTAATGTTGTGTAGGGACCAGTAATTGATATAGTACTGGTCCCACCAAACCACCATAAATTGAGACTTTTCAAACCAATATTTAAACAAAAATAAATAACATTAAGTATAAATAAGTATTAATTTATGTCCAAAATTTCCCCATACATTGACTAGGCCCACAACTGTCCATAAATAGTATTTTACTACTTAAGACTGCAAACCATATTGACCCAACTAGAAAACAGCTAAAGCCATAAAGGCTTGCAAAATGGTCTATTCCAGAAGTACAAAGAAACACTCACTTCAACACCCACTCATCAAAACTGCAGCTTTGCATCCCAAATAAATATGCCTACCTGCACATAACAAAAGGGTATGTCAGCCATAATTGTTGTGTTGTTCAACAAGTAAACACACTATGTTCAATAAATGACACCCAACCCAATAACATTTAAAACCATGTTTTTCAATAAATGTCACCCAAACCCAATAACTACAATAAATGACACCCAACTCACTCTATTTCTCATTAAAACAGATCAAAGCACATGGATCAACAAATAACCAATTCCCAACCATTAGATCAAATCAAATTAAATCCATAACACACATTCAAAATGAAGCCATTGCAATCCATGTGCATCTATGTCCACCAATTAAATTCAAGTGCCAAAAACTATAAAAGAAGTCCACCCACTGTTGAAGTTGCATCTTATGCTTTCAAACTATTCAGCAAACTTGAAGACAACAACACGAAACAGTTGCCAATATATCTAGGTTATTTATATCAATTACAACTCATTCTTCTTATAGTTATGTTTTCATTGTTTTCATTTATCATATTTCTTACATGATCTGTCTGACCATAACTGCTAGAAGGATACCTGGATGGTTTCACAAACAGCCATTGAAATTCATTATTCTTATAGTTCTGTTTTCATTGTTTTCATTTATCAGAGTTCTTACATGATCTGTCTGGCCATAACTACTAAAAGGATACTTGGATGGTTTCACAAATAGCCATTGAATGTCATTGTTCTTACAGTTCTGTTTTCATTGTTTTCATTTATTAGAGTTCTTACATGATCTGTCTAGCCATAATTGCTAAAAGGATACCTGGAAGGTTTCACAAACAACCATTGAATAAAAAGTAGGTTCTAAATACAACTATTTAGAAAAGTTAAAACCATTCCTTAAAATAAAAAAAATGAATGCCTTCAACATACTTAATTTTTTCAGTTCAATTTTCTAAACCTTTTTATGACTGATAAGTCCATTCCGAGGTTGATCACAGATGCAAGTTGTTCCCAACATAGAATTTATGCCTGGAATGGTGGCCATGGAATGTAATGGAGAAGTTGCAGTACTGAGACATTTTTGGCAATGCCAAAAAAAAAAAAGGAAAATGATATTTGAAACAACTATCATAGAATCCTACTTGAATCCATATAAAGTTGCTAAACTGATGAACAGGCAAGAAATTGAGAGACTACGAAGTAATACAATTCGATTTCCTATAACATACATGTTGGTAATTTCCTGTAATAAAGGAAAAGTATTTTTGTAGAAGTAATAAAGCATAATTTACAAATATTCTAATGTCTAAATGCATGCAATAATTTTACAAGTTGTTGCATCTATGGCAAAAGGAAGTGACTCTGCTCATACAAGGAGAAGTGGCAGGAGAGTGACAAGGGGTGCGCATCTACGATGCACATCGTCTGATGAGGATAGGACAACTGATGTCAATGCCAACAATGCACTAGGGAACATTGTTGAGGATGACCATGTGATAGCAGCTGACGTTAACAGGCCATCAGCCATAAAACCACCATCAACAACAGTCCAAGGAGCAAGCTCAACTAAAAAGATCAGTGCTATAAGAGGATGGAAAAAATAACAAATGTTAGTTGCAAGTGACGACATAGAGTTTAATGGATACTTAGTTCGGGTATCTACAAGAGAACATGCTATTCCTCCCTCATCAATACATTATTGGATAAATAGACTGACTTATACAAAATGTAGAGGGCCTCTTATAGTTATGACTGAGGAGGAGGAGGCCACGGTGGTTGAATGGTGTAAAGAGATGGCCCAACTGGGACATGGGCTAGAGTTGATACAACTCAAATAAATAGTTGCTCAAATGTATCAAGGGAGGCCAAACCCATTCAAAGATGGGTTTCCTGGTAAATCATGGTGGTTTGGGTTTAAAAAAAGGCATCCAAAACTTGTATTCCATACTGTTGAGGGCCTTGACAGAGATAGAGAATTAAATTTGCGCCCTGCAGTTGTGCAAAAGTTCTATGACATACTTTCTAGTGCTTACAATAAACATTCTTATGGAGCAGACCATATATGGAACTGTGATGAAACAAGTTTACAGGTAGGGAGGAATTGTGGCATGTAGGTAATTGCCAAGAGAGGGAGCCAAAATGTGCCAAAGATTTTGCCCAAGAGTAGGCAGTGGGTAACTATTTTATGTTGTGTCAATGCAATTGGTATAATCAATCCCAGGATTTTATCTATTCAATGGTAAAAATCAACTGAAAAACTATATACAGAACTGTGAACCAGTTGCATGCATGGCTTCACATCCCCATGCATGGATGACTAAAGAATTGTTTCTAAGTTGGATTTTTCACTTTTCTACATTGGTACCAGGTGGCGTCACACCTAATAATAGACACCTTTCGATATTAGATGGCCATGGGAGCCACATCGTTGTATAAAAAACTGAGGAAGCAAACAATTTAGGCATCGACCTGTTGACATTGACCGCTCATACCACTCACAGACTACAACCCCTTGATGTTATTGTGTTTGGCCCTTTCAAGGACTATTTCAGGTTGGAGCGCGTTGCATGGATGGCAAAGAATCCAGGGGTTGAGGTGAAAAGGTTTGAGCTAGCAGAGCTTGTAGGTAAAGCTTTTAAAAGGGCTTTGACACCATCAAATATCAAGGTTTGCTTTAGGAGGACAGGAATCTGGCCACTGAACTATGATGCTCTTATGCATGATACTGGTTGTAGCCAAGCATTTCATGTGGATGGTCAGCAAGAAGGGAATGCCCAAACAGATGTTGAAGTGCAAGAAGTAGATGACCAAGATGATGTTTTTGTAGTTGGTAATATGATTTCCCTATCTCAAGGACACTTATATGCTGAAGATGATGAAACTATATCTGAAACACAATATAACAATGAACAAATTCGCGATAACATGGAGATAGTTCCACCAACTCAATAACATGAAAATCCTTTTGCTGATATTGTAATGATATTGTTGAATATGCAATTGACAATGACCAATTGACATTGCCAAGCCAAGTAACCCCACCTTCATGGCTAGCAGAAGAAATGATCAATATGAATGCACATAGTGTCTCAGCAACCAATGAAGAAAGCATGAACATGCCCTCACAACTAGCAGAATTGAACAGTGAAATTGTTCATTTTTTTATGGACAATAGATCAATGGAAGAAGATGAAGGACATAATGAGGCATCAAATGAAGATAATGATATAGTTTAATCAGTTCCAACAAATACTGGAAGGGAAGTACCAAACAATGACATGCATGTGGGAGGGGTGGAGAAGACACTTGGACAATTCCTAAAGCTACCAGTAGAGAGAGTATCAATGAAGAAAAGCTCTTCGTTTGGGCTGAAGCTCATAGTTACTCACCTCAGAGGACTATATAAACCTGTTAATTGAGTCTGAAAAAAAGAAATTTGAAATACAAGAATTAAAACAGAAAAAGAATGATCTAGTCAAGGAGAAGAAGGCATCAAGGATTGTTGCAACACAACGTCGAGCAAATGAAAGGATTGAAAGAGATAAAGCAAGGCAAGTTGAGGACCAAGAAAAGCAAATGGCAAGACAGGAAAAAAAAAATGAAAGGCACAACAAATTCTTGAAAAGGAACAAGGGATGATCAATGATACAAGAATAGCTGATGAAACCGTGATTATTTCAAACTCATTGGACTCCATTGCAGATATTATATAATTATTCCAAGATCTCATAGACATTCAAGTGCCCCACTAGGTTTACCCACTTTCCTTGCTCCTACCAAAGTTGGTGTCAATTCTTTATATGCTTATTACACACTTGCACTGAATGCAGGGATCAGTAGTGCAAATGTGAGATATGGGTACTCAGTACCTTCATGGTTGGAAGCTGCAAATTGGAATCAATCATATGGTAGCAATCAACCATTTCCTAATTAGCCCTTGACTGGTAGGCCAACCTACCTGGCTCAAGAAGGTAACTCGGGGAGTTTTGGCACTCAAGGTTCTTAGGGCCATAAAGAATAGGAGTGTCATATATTTTTGGTTCTAACCACATTATGATGTGGATTTTGGATGGATTGTATCTTTTTCTTGGAACAGAAACATTTTGGCCTACAACACTAGATTGTATCTTTTTCTTGCCATAGAAAATTTTTGGCTTACAACACTAGATTGTATATTTTTCTTGTCACATAAACATTTTGGCTTACAACCTAGTAGTGATTTCTTGTGGCAACCTAAATGTGCGTTGAAAGGAAATTTTCAATGGAACATGTCTTTCTGTAAAATATTAATTATGATAAAACTATTTCTATAAGTTATTCTGTGAACTTTGTGTGGCTAGCTTAGAGGAATAAAGGAAGGAAATAGATAGGTATTGAAAAATAGTTTCCTTCATTGCTGGTTAATTAGTTATACTTGAAGCGGCTGGGTTAAACTGTGTAACTGTGGTTGTGTTGAAATTTTTTTTATAGAACTAAATTAAGTTGTTGCAGATTAGCAAAACTATTTATGGCTTCTATTAAACTCGAACTGAAAACTATTATTTCAGTGGTTGTAGCTAAAAGAGAAAAGGAAATTAATGAAAGAGGAATCCATGAGTAACTCTGTGAGATAACTAGGGTTAATTTCTGGGCCAAGTTTACAAGGTCAACAGGTTAGAACCGATCCCCGTCTCCTTAAAGGCTCATTCAAGAGGATAGAGCCTTCAAGAGGATAACTATTGTTTGGGTAAATCTCAGTTAAGCATTTCAAGATTAGTGATAACTGATAGACCATCTTGTACTGAAATAGACCTTGGTAAAATTCCATCAGTCACAGTAACCAAGATTAATAACAAATAATCATTGGTCTATTGATATCGTAAGGAATTCAATAATAACATTCCATTCCAACTCTGGACAAGAGATAATGGCCAAAGGCTTAGGAAAATGGCTAAATACAAAAATCAAATGACTAAACAGTCTCAAATGAGGAGGCAATCTACCTCATAATAAGTTTTATTAAATTTCAAAAAGCCACTGATAATTTTATTCATTGAGGGGACACTTGAGAAATTGAGAGCACTTTATCAAGTTGCATATGAAAAAGGCTAAATACAGAAATCAAATGACCAGACAGCCTTATCCCATAATAAGTTTTTGAGAGCACTCATTATTAAGTAGAGTAGGAAAAAACCTTCAAATTTAAATTCAGATATTCAAAAATCTAGTTCCATGTCCAAACATACATCACTAAAATAACAACACCTCATCTCTATATTTTTTTCCATATGAAAACCTTCAAATTCAAATTCAGCTTCCAGGTCCTAGATCACTAATATGGAAACCTTCAAATTCGAATTCAGGTTCCAGGTCCAAACATAGATCACTAATATAGCAACACATCCCATGTCTAGATCTTCACCACCACATGACTAGAGAGTCGCATCCAATATAATCGTTGTAAATATGAGAATAACCTAAATCCTTAAGAAAATGAAGTTTAATCATCCTCCTATGCATTTCTGACCAATAACCATACCTAAACCCAAATCTCTTCTCAACCCCACAAAAAACAGGACACAAAAATTTCAATTGAGGTGGCTACAAACTGCAATAGTTGAGTAAAACTAGCATCATTTAATCATCTTCTCAACGCCCAAAAAAAACAGGACAAAAAAATTTCAGTTGAGGTGGCTACAAACTACAACGGTTAAGTAAAATTGGCATCATTTATGATCTTCTCATCCCCAAAAATAAACAAGACACAAAAATTTCAATTGCGGTGGCTACAAACTGTAAAAGTTAAGTAAAACTCGTATCATTTAATCATGTATATATAGAACTATACATCAAGATAGCCAGGGCATGAAGCCCAGCTGTGGCAACCCATCATCGTGAAATTTTTTTTCCTGTAAACTAATAGAGAAGGGGACAAACAAACAAACAAAATTTTTATATACAGAGACAATTCTGAAGGCTTGTTAACATCATAGAACCTGGACACATTTTATCTGTTGACAGACAGAGCTTGTGCTCTATCCTTGATGCCAAGAGGAGAGGGAATTGCTGGCCTCGAATTAGTACCAACAAAGGCATCCTTTATCTGAGAAATAAGATGCCAAATCGTCATGCGATCTCTAATTGTTATTTTCCCTTCCCTAATTATCTTTAAAATATTTGACATCTATTTATAAGAAGGAAAAAAATAATGAAATTTGTATTATAGGATTCTGAGGGTGTTAGGATTACTATTTCAGTCATTTTTCAGATTCGATAGGGTAGATTCAAAGTTGCGAGCAGGCATAGAGACTCTATGCAAGAGACAAAACCAATAATTAAATAATTCTAAATTGACCAAAAATTGCTTAGGAAGAAGAAAATTTCTCATTAACAAGAGGAATATGCTAGCAAAGCTACATAATGATTTGTTGTTGTTCGATGAACGAGAAAACCAATATTCTACTTCAGAATACTATTACAGACCAATAAATGAAATAAACATTGCAAAAGTGGCAACACTTGATATGAACAATAGATAGCAGATAATGGCGAAAGGTATAGGAAAAAGGCTAAATACAAAAATCAAATGACCAGACAGTCTTATCTCATAATACGTTTTTGAGAGCACTCATTATCAAGTAGAGTAGGAAAAAAGCTAAATATGGAAATAAGAACCTAAACCAGAGTCCAATAGGGCTTCGAGGGTTTCAAGGGTTTGTTTGGGGTCATTGCTGCGATGTTTCATTTTCCCTTTGTCTTTCTACTTAGGGCTGGTTGTTGAGTGAAGCCATTCGCCGAGGATGGCATGGGACAGCCAAGGATGGCACACTGAGGATGGAATGGGATGGTCGAGGATGGAAAACCACCTAATACCTCACATGTGAGCATCCTCAACACTTATGTGAACATAGACCAACACACAGAGGACTAAAAATGACTCAATTGGCATAACTATTCTGAAGATATTTGTACACTGCACTAAGAAATAGAAACAGAGGAGAACAAGGTCAAGGCCATTCACAAAGAATGCTCATCATGCTTCTTAGGAATCTTTCATTTGCCATTGAAACTCTGCAAATGACCGAGGATGGCATGCCGAGGACGGCACGAGACGACCAAGCATGATAACAGTGAAAATTCACAAATACCATCATGAAAAGCTACCTAATACCTAATACCTCACATGTGATCATCCTCAACACTTATGTGAACACAGACCAACACACAAAGGACTAAAGGTGACTCAATTGGCATAATTATTCTATAGATATTCGTAAACTGCACCACGAAATAGAAACAGAGGAGAGCAAGGTCAAGGCCATTCAAAAAGCATACTAACCCTGCTTCTTAGGAATATTTCATTTGCCATTGAAACTCTGCAAACGGTCGAGGATGGCACACCAAGGATGGCACGAGGCGGCCAAGCATGATAACAGTGAAAATTCACAAATACCATCATGGAAAGCCACAAACAACATCAAAATATCCACAAAAACCCTAAACCCTAAAAAACTGCCATAGAAAGTTTACAAAAAATCCAAATAGAGTTGTTTGTGTTGAAAAACATAGAGAAATTGCTGGTAGGATTAAAGTCCTACCGGATACAGGCCATGGATGGTCGCCTACCTTCCCCGGAGTTCGCGAGACCTTCTCTGCACCTGCAACGACCTTTTCCACACCTGCAATGAGAAGAAAAAGCCATTAGACAACAGAAAACCACCAAAAAAACTAGTACAAAACAACAAATTAAGCAATTACGTATTAAAAAAGACCTTCCACCTCGAGCTCGGTAAAACTGCAACCAGCTCCTCCCCAAACAACAAAAACTGCAAAAAGACCACCACCAGAGAAACCTTAAACAATCAGGGGTCCAGAACGACTAATAAATCCAGGTTGAAAACCACAAGAAAGGCAGAAGCGATGTTCCAACCACAAACCCTAAACCTCGAACAAACATTTTCATCAGCACCTGCATACCAGATGAAGCTCAAGTCCACAAACGCTAAACCTCAAACAAACATTTGCATCAGAACCTCAATACCAAACGAAGTACGCAGGTTCTTGGGTTTTCCTGCACCATCTTCGGCAGGGGGCTTCACCCAACAACCATCTCCGAGGAGAAAGACAAAGGGAAAATGCAACATTGTAGGAATGACCCCAAACAAACAGAGGAAATGACACTGACACAAAATTTTATGTGATGACACGATGCCCAACACGTGGACCTCCACGGTGAACATGTGTCGTACCAGATCCATGTGGGTTGACATGTGGTTTTGCGACGTGGCAGGGAGGGCGGAAAGGTAATTTCAACCCTCCCCTATGTTTATTCTCACACCACGAAGTAGAAATTTCTAGACTTTTCTCTATTTGGAATTGTCCAAAGGTGATGTCGGTGCTATCATCATGGATGAACTTCCATACATGCAATATTTTGTGGAAAAAACAACATTCACCATTCAAAACTGAGGATTTGTAACTGATTACCATTGGGATTGATAAATTGATTTTTATTTTGATAATCATTCCACTTAATAATTATCCATGACTTTTTAAATTTTATTTGTCGATATTGATTATCTTATTTCGGTAGGTGTTTGATCACATCATCATCAATAGGTAAAGTCTGTTTCAATCAAAATATTGGAGCTATGAGAAAATGGCGATCTATTTGATTGCAACAATAAAAAAATATATCTTAATAAGGTATAATAGACTAACATTTATATCTTTCCATCATATTACAAGTTTTGGTTTATAGTAGTGTTTACTCATGAACACCATAAACACCATGTGTTATATATCCATATGTTAGTTGTAAATTATAAATTGTCTTAATAACTAGCAATGTCAACTAGAGTTTTCAAGATATTGAATTGTGGAAAATATAATGAATTCTATATGAACTCTTCTATTGTGGGCTAAATCAGATACACATCTGCCAATTAAAATTATATGTATATGAGATACATTTTCAATGAAAGAAAACAATTTAGAAGATTTATTTTAGTTGATTGTTCTAGGTGCCATTACCTTGCGCTTCAATTTCAAGTTGGATAAGAAGATTGTGTACACAATTATTATCCTAGAAATATTATGAAGCAAGTATATTGTTCTCTTCAATTTTTAAGTTTTTACATACACATAAGCTAAATTCTTAAGTTTTTACATACACAACCGATTCGCTGACACTATGTTTAAACCAGAATAGTTATTGATATATTTTTCTTGATTTCCAATATAAATGTTTGTAATAGTTATATATAAAATAAAATAAAACAAAAATTATTATTTTTGATTGTTCATATAATTATACATAATGGCATAGACATGTAATAATATCACATTTATAAGCTTTAATTGATATTTATTTTTCACACATATGGGGAAGCGGAACAATCGTTTTCTATGGTTTAGTTGAAGTATTTTATAGGTAATTCAATAAATTAACAATATTAACCAAAACATACTCCATACACAAGTTATATCAATAATAATAACAATAATAATAATAATAATATCTATTTTTAAGGTCACGGTAAAGCTAGACACCAAATTGGTGTATGAGACCCCTTTGTTTGTGGGAAAAGGGACCCACCTCCGCACAACGATTTGATTGCTCAGTCTACAACGACATACATACTCTACCCACCTCTGGTTTTGAACCTATGACCTCTTAGGAGAAACACATGCTCTTAACTGTTGACCAATGAATATAAATGGTTGGTCAATCATGTTGGTAAATTAATTTGTCCATGTGAGTTCATTATTGTTTTCCTTATTTGGGTTTGGTTATCTTAGAATTAACAAATTTTTGGGGCAAAATTTTGTTAATTTGTTAATTTTTAGACATTTTCTAAAATAAATATTATTTATAGTTAAAAAATAATATATAATATATATACTATATTTTATATATATATAGGGATATATAGATATACCAAAAATTTTATTACTAAATTACATTTTTTTTAATTGATTATTCACCTACAATGTAAAGCGGTTTAGAAGTGGCCAAATATCTGAACCCTTTATTTATATGGTCAGAATTAGTATCGAATTCTCATGTGAATGCCTTGATTTGTTGCATGTGTCATTATTTTTTGAAATTATAAATCTTCAGTAGTGATGTCAAGTGTTTAATAGAGGAAAAGTAATAGAGGTAAATTCTCTCAAAATATTTTGCACGGTTCTAGGTGTTAATTATTCAAAATTCACTACTGGAATTGTTGGTGTTCTTAATGCATTTTTCTAAATACTAAAGAAAATTGGGAAACCCGACGCTTCTGTTTATAAATATTAAAAAAGAATTGTATTTATTATATGAAAATCCAAACTGCTTTATTCACTATTTACACTTTTAAGACATTTTTTAAAACAAAAGAAACTTTATGTCTTTAAAAGTTATTTTTAGTTTAGTTATTTTATATTAAAATTTAATATCAATTTAGCTGTCTTCAATATAAAACTTAAGACAAAAATATTTTGACACAAATATTTAAAAAAAAATTACATTTAAGACAAAAATAGAGTGAGACAAAAATATTTTAAGACAAAGATTTATATTTAAGACAAAAATAGTTTAATGCAAAAATATTTTAAGACAAAACTTTATATTTAAGACAAAAACATTTTGAGACAAAAGTATTTTAAGACAAAATTTTATATTTAAGACAATGGTCACTTAAGGCAATGCAAATTAAGATGAAACCCATTTAAGACGATTAACAATTAAGACAAAATGATATCAATTTAAAAAAATATTATCTAACACTTGCAAAATTGACTCTGACTGTGCACCCTAAGTCTGCCAACTTGTAGGCTACTACTATCTCGTGCCTATACCAAGGATGATATTTCACTTTCCATTCATGTTATCTTATATAAAGACAACGATTGTTTGCACTCTTCGTCTTGTC
>APFE031407678.1:7735-58022 GCA_000404065.3 Pinus taeda
TTTTTATTATTTATTTACCATGCCTCTCATTTATTTAGATTTTTATTAATTTACCATACCTCTTTTATAAATATGGTATTTGGCCCATAGGATTCACTTAAATAAAACCTATTCTTGAAAATTAGGGGGAATGGAAGGTTGTAGCTCCTAATTTCAAGGGCTAAATTTACCTTTTTTACCCTCTCCCTTGAAATAAGGTGGGCTATTTGATGTGATTTGTAAAAATGTACTATGATACAAAATATTCACCCACTAAAAATTTAAAACCCCTTAATTTCGCCAAAGGGCGAACATTCGCCCTTAAAATTTTCCATGATTTCCATCACAATCTAAACAAGTACCCACTCTTGTTGCGAAAGCATTCACACAGGGGGGTAAAGCCAAGAGGAAAGAACCTAAGGATAAGGCTCCCCAAGCTGCTCCAACCCCAAAGTCCCAAAATCCGTCACCTCTGTGCGCTTTGTGTAAAGTTGTTGGGAATGCCACCAATAATTGTCTTGAACTCCCTCATCTCAAAACTTTGGTTCATGACACGTTCCCTGAGTCAAATATCCCTAAGGTCCATGTTACCTTATCGAGTCCATCCAAGAAACTCATAATGTTACACACAAATCACCCTTGTGCCTTGTATGATCATCATGGTCACTATTCCCATTTCTACCTCATCTCGACGAATTTCGCGATTTCCTTGAGGTGCTTCGTGAATACGAGACTGCTCATAGTGGATCACGTACTCCTGTACCCGTGGATTCTGGTACCACTAGTAAACTAGAACAGGGGGACTCTGGTCCCACCATTGTGATCCCTCCCCCCGATGTCGAGATGACAAACTCCATGGTCCATATCCTTTACCTGTCGTCATCCTTGAGTTCCTCACATGCAATTTTTTTTGAGGTTTTTGTGTGCGCTTCTTTCAAACCCCTTTCAACAGAATCCCAGGTCTCAACATCCATAGAAACTCCATATAATAGCACGTCATCTAACATTCAGATGATGCATATGTGAACCTTCTCTCTCAGGTTGATGCATTAGGTACTGCTGTCGCATCATGTAGTCAGTCTTCCTCCCGTCCGTCCATCTTCCATTCGGATAAGGACATCATGGAAGCTATGTCTACCCCTCATTACCCTTGTACTTAGGTAAGAGGGCATATTTTTTGGAGGATTTTGAAAGCCATTTCCTTCCTAATTCTTCTAGTGCACTCTACCTCAAGAAATTTTGCTCATAGCATATCCCTTTAATTTGTGTTTCTTTATTTCTGTCATGAAGCTAGGTAGGTTGCATCATCTCATCCATTGTCTTTTTCACATTTCATATGGATCCATCATCCACACCATATATCATTCATGTCGACAGTGTGAGTTTCTTCTCAAAGATTCTAGCCTCGACAACCTGGGTTACTTTTTCCCCCTTGCATATGTTAGTCCTTTTGAACGATGTGTGCATTGGATCTGCTACCAATAACCAGGCCGAATATGATGTAGTGATAGGTTTTTAGTCAATTACCTCACTCATCGCATCCTTCATCTTCATGTTCTTTTAGATTCCTTGCTGTTGTCATGCAATTGAATGGTGTGTGCCATGTGCATAACCAAGTCCTATTTAGAAAATACCTACGAGGTAAGGTGTTGGTACGTGAATTTGAAACCATTACTTTTAGTCATGTTCCTAGAGATCAAAATTGCTATGTAGACACCATTGCAAATAACATTCTAGATTGGAATTTATCATTGTATACCACAAAAGACAACCATAAAACACAACACATGGTGTATCATCATCATCCTATAAAATGCATAATCATATTATGTATTACATAAACATACAAGTGTTTTGAGCCCACAACTCTAAATACATTAGACATGCCCATATCATGTTCCAAAAATCAAAACCAAAGAGACCCACATGTCCCCATATCTAGTCACTGTCCGACAGATCCCACGCCAAAGGCTCTGCTCCAGCTGCACGTAGATCACGTACTGCCTGACCAACCATTTCCATGTGCCGCATGATACTTCACCACTCTGAGGGAAGGTTGGTACACTCATATATGTATTGATTGACTAACTCATTCCATCCATGCTCTGAAACTCTGGTCAAGAGTACCTCACACCTACGGTGTAGATCAATGAGTATCACACTATCCTCTGAGCCCTGACGTGACGTCGATGTTCCCTAATCTGCAGCAACTGGCGCTGCGACTCAGCTTGCATATCCTGCAAGTTTTACCGATGCTATGTCTACATACCATATATTTTACACTCAGTACCATATACATGTGATAAAAATATGAAATGCACCATAAGAATAGCAACTTAACACTTACCGTCTGGTCCCCATGCTCACCCGGGTGGAAGTGGTAAGTCAGGATCACCCTAATAGTTCATCCCACTATAAGGATAATCATCAATGTAGAGGGGCATCTTATCCCAATGTGCAAAAAATTCGAGTCAGAACACCCGTCTGACTCCCCCTCCTCCTCCTCTTTGCAGTAGCTGCCCCTAGTGGCACATCCTAGGCTCCTATGGGCCCCCATCTCGGATATATACATGAGGACGGATGGTGGGTATCTCCTCAAATAAGAATGCACACAACACAGTAGCAAAATCACAGTCATGATTCACCTGCCTCTTGCATAGACTTAACTATCGTTTCACTGATGAAAGCATCATTTGGGCCCACCCATAGTAGGTCCCTACCAAAACACTCTCAACAAGCATCATCTACCCACCAGTGATGTGGTGGAATGCCTGGTTGCCCAAGACCCATAGTACTGCTGTGACAACAACCCATGTTTCTAGCACGTTTAGATCAACAATCGGGATGGTCGTGCCATTCACATGAAAATCTCATGGACAATGGAACTCCACAAACTATGTAATGTTCCTCCCATGAGGCAACACTGGATGTATATCACCCACCACCTGTTGTATCTCTGCAATGATAATGGTCAGCTATCATGCCAGGGCATCTAAAATGTTTTGGATGTTTTGTTTTAATTTTGGAGGACCAATGTATGAAACATATTTAAAACAGTGATGCCTAACCTTTTTGAATAGTACTAATATTTAAACAAAGGGCTGCTATTAAAATCCACACGGTGATTAAGTGTATCTGGTGATGAGTAGAAATAGAAAGATGATATGACTATTAGAGTTTTCAAATAGAAAATCAAATAACCATAAGTAAGAAAAACCTTCAAACAATGTTTAGAAAGTTTAACAAAATATGCCCAAGTTTACAAAGAGACTGATAATTTTATGATTTAGAGGGAATTACTTAAACAAGCAATTTCTCTAATTCATTTTCTTTAAAGATGATCACTTCAGAGAGTTTCTAGGAGTAATTGAGACACAACTGCTCCTACTTGGTTATCTTTGTAAAACTTAAGAATATGAAGAAAACACAGTGAATGAAAAATAGAAAACCTTACAAGGAATACATTTAGTGATTCAGAAAAGGCTGAGTACATTTAGTGCTTACAAATGTTTCTTCAAGGGTTCAACCCTTAATAACTTGTGAAAGAGAGTTATTGATACACGTTTTAGTGTTAAGAAAATATCTTAAACAAATTTACAAAAATAGCTTAATACAAAATCAAAAAAATGAACTGATAGTCGATTTGTCACTATTTTGTTGTTGAACTGTTGATGATTGTTTCCAAAAATTCTGAATGCTGTTGAACTCTTGATGACTGTACCCTGAATTCTGAATGTTTTTTATCCTTCTTTTAGTTGAGTAAATCAATTAACTGTTCCTAGTGCTTTTCATATGGCATAGATAACTTAATTAACCTTCGATAAACCTCATCCATTTATATATATTTAGTAAAAGTAGGTTTTACTAAATATGTGTTTTACTTCATTAAGGATGAAAAAGGCATCTCAGAGTGCGTTCAACACAAGACTTGGTGCCACTGTACCCTTAATGTTTGAAACTGTAGTTGCACTGGCTGCGACCTCTATGAGCTTGCAGATATAGTCTTCAATACGAATTAACTTATCATTTATCACAAATATGGAGGGCAAACCCTTGCTGGTCAAGGGTTCCATCTTACTGAAAAAACATTGAACTATGACATTGACACTGCTGCACTTTTCCTTCAATTGAAGAATGAGATTCTTCTTTATAATAACTTTCTTCACTTCCAGTATGGTTGTTGTCCTATCATCAATACCCAATTCTTCAAGCTCATAGCTATCTTTAGAATTTAGAAACTTGATTATTTCAGTGGTTGTTTCTAGCTTGTCCTCAAGTTCATTTGAGATAGTTTCAATAACTTCTTGAGCCTTTTCCAATAAGTGTTTTTGATAAAAAATTATTCTGATATAAGGCCAGATATCTTTGATTGATTCAATAATCTCCCCCCATATATTCTACTTTACTAAACCCAATGTATTTCCGAGGTAAGAGTCTTTGACTTATTTATGCAATCTCTCAATTTGACTTCTTTCTCTCTACAACCCAACTACATGTGAGCTCTCTGCAACTTCTTTCAGGTGATGTAGTGTCTTTAGCTGATCCTAAATTTTTTTAATTTTCTTTGCTTGAATAGATAGGTTTGGAACAACTTTAGCAAGCTATTCATCTCCTTCTATTGTACCTGTGGTTGCTACTATGCTTGATGTAGAAACTGTAGTTATAAAGACTGTTGCAAGAGGAACTACATCCATTGGAATATTGGCCTTTTTCACAACTTCCTCTTTCTCTTTGACAAGTTTTTCCATTTGTTCCTCCATCTGTTTTATTTGAATATGTTGTTTCGTAATGAGTTTCATCATGTCTGATTTCTGAGCCTTAGTTTCTTCAATTTATTTAGTCATTGGGTCCTCTGAAGTTGGCAATTTGGGTTGCTTCCATAGTGTTGAAATCTCATCATTTTTATTCTTGAAAATTTCTTCTACAACACTTATATCGGAAGGATCATATCCAATATTCAGCACCAAATCTTCCAAATATTTGATCTTGGTGTCTTTTGCCAGTGAGGAAACTTTTTCAAGCTTGAGTTGTGACTGTGTATTAGCCAAGGTGACCTACAACTTTGACAGACTCATGGCAATGTTAGTTAAAGTAGATGAGATCATTTGGCCAGTCTGTTTGTGCATATCAATTTGGTCAATTAGATGTACATCTTTAACATTTAATTCAAAGGAAGTTTGCTTCTGGTAATGTGCAGTAGTTCCGGGTTTTGGAATTTGAGCTTTGAAGAAAGCCATATGCATTTTACCCTTTTCAGAGTCAAACACTGAAAGAAGTCTAGCTTGAGAACTAGAAGAATGCTTCTAGAATTGAGTATAAGTGCTCAACTTTAAATCCTCATTCTTCTTCTTAATTTCACTGAAAACATGAAAAATATCATCTTCTTGGTTTTATCCTTCTGATTGCCTTCTCTAGTCCAAACTACCTGCTGTTCATGAGATGTGGTGGAATGAGTGGGAGACTGAGTAGACCGTCCACCAGACTATGTGAAAACAAATGTCTCTCCAAGTGTGTCAAATGTTCCTTTCTGTGACTCACTAGTTGCACTGACCTTCAATGAGAGCCTAGGTCTCTTCTTTTTGTGCATAATTCTAAAGCCTTTACTTGATACTTCAGGTGTAGGGGATGACTTTTCTTCCCTTCCTCATTTGGCTGTCTTTTCCTGTGAAAGTGGAGTTTGTATATTTGAAGGAGAGACTGCATGTCCTTCAATGTCTTGAAGGGTGTTTTCCTTCCATTCTAACATATTTTTATATTTCTCAATCTCATGCCTGGCTGTGTGATGAGATGGAGTAAATTTATTTTCTACTGTAAGTTTTGAAATTACTCACATTGGGTGATAAGACCAAGAAAAGTTGAGGCCATATTTCATTTCTTTCAATAAGGTGTTTTCTTCTTCTCCTGTTGCTCTAGTGTCACAGATGAATGAACCAACCTGAGTTTTTAGCTTGAACTGTGATTTCTTCTTTGCAGCCACAAAATGCACTACATCTGCATTTAGTATCTACCTAATATATTCTAATGCAAAAATTCTCATAGGGAGGTACTTAGGTAGCTTGTAAGGTGGAAGCTCATAGCCATTAACTCTGATCTCTGTATAATTTTGGTAAAGGTACCAATCTCCTGTTGTGGCTTGGTGAACTAGCTGCAAAAATTTTACAATTTCATCATTGATTCTTGGTTCTAGAGTGTTGCTCAGAAAATTAATGGTTGGATGAACAAACAATTCTATGAACTATTTATATGAAAATTCTTCTTTCTCCTTCATTCCCATAGAAGTCCAAAACATGACTGATTGTTGGTTCCCTTCATCATCTAGCTTCTACAAAGTAAATGGAAACTTGTCTCCCTAAAAATATATAAAAAGATATACAAGTATTAAAGCATACTTGAATACCTCTTGAGTATTGAACTAGACAAATTGTTAATGAATGGCCTTAGCTAGAAATTGACTAAAGTTAAAAAGAACAGTGGGTTTGGAACCAACAGAATAGATAGATAAGAAACCAATGATGGCTTCATGTACATATTGATCGGAATAGTAACCAAGGAGATAAGAGAGAATGGTGATAATTTGCCTAGTTTTGTCTAGGAATATAGATGAATCATAGGGAGGGTTTCTTTTAGGTAGAGGGCTATCTATGCTAGGAAAAGTTCTAGGGTTTGAGCTCTTTTAGTGAAATCCAGTTTTTGATATGCTTTTGTTAGGACTTCATGAGAAAAAGGAGTGTTTGGCACAATAGTTGAGGCTTAAAACATCTGGTCAATGGACTGAGCATTGATGGAGCACATGATTTCTCTTGTAGGTGAGATAATAGCTCTTTGACTGGGGTCATAAGATGCATGACATTTTCTAACAAATTCAGGTGCTCTGTGGGTTTGAGGGAAGATGTAATGAGGAATATGGGAGTCCCATAGTCCAATTTCATCCATTTGATTGATGAATTGGTCCTCCATCCAACAATCAATCTCAAACAATCCAAAATCGGACAAGGACTCATGGATTTTACAGTGTCTGTCAGCCAAGGGAGTATGATGGAAATCAACTTGTGGATGAATGAGAGGATTTGGGGTTTCTAAAACTTCCTTCCCCTTAGGAGGCATTCTGTGTTGGAATTATGATACAGGTGTTGTCCTTGATGGTGATTCACTCAGAGGTATGATACAGGTGATGACAACTTAATCAGATGGAATATCTAGTGCAGTAGGTCAAAGGAAAGGTATACGCTGGTTAGACTTGATGAAAGCGCGTATACACGCGGATAATCGGAGCAAAAGGTATGTATACACAGGTTCACAAAAGGAAAGGTGCATACATGTCGGATAACTAAGTTTTGGTCTGTGGTATTTGGTCCATGGTATTTTGGTATTGGTCCATGGTATTTGGTCCGAAGTGTTGACCCCAGGTATTGGGTCCAATGTATTGGCTCAACATGGTTTTGGGCCATCGTATTGAGATAAGTCTAAACCTATATAAAGAGAAGATCATTAGGCCAAAGTGGGTGTGTACAAGTGATGAATGTCTGATGAAGTGTGAGATCCAGATGCTGGTTATGGGTTGGTGATGCCTTGCTTGATCTGAACCAAGGTTGCACTCATGTGGAGGATGATGAATGATGGAACGAGATCTCAAGGCTTGGAATGATTATATTTATATGGTTTGATTATGGATAGAATAGATCTATTGACGCATGTTTATTATATGAATGTTATGATCTGGGTATGTGCTGATGTCTGAAATAGCTGCAAAGTTATGAGTTAGAATTTGCAGATCTATACGCGGGTTGTCTTTGGTAAAAGCGCGTATACACACAGGTTGGGTTTGTCCAAGTAGCGTATACAATATGAAGTATGATATTTGAAGTTGCTATGGGATCTGGTTGTTGTTGCAGAGTTATGTAGTCTGTTCTGTGTTCTGGTGACTGTGTTGTTGACAGGGTTTCAACATTGGGTGATTCAGAGATTGATCATGCAAGTTGTATTGCAATGGTGATTGTTTCATGAATCTAGTCTAAAAATTTATGAAATGTGGTCCTTGGATTATTGTAGGATGGGACCTACATACTGGTAAACATATTGGCTAGTACAAGAGCCAGGGGGTTGTAGCTCCCTTCTAGGAGCAGCTGGAAAATGAGTGAAGGTTTGAGCCTTCAATAGGCCAGCGCCTACGTACTAGTAAATGGAATGGCTAGTAGAAGAGCTAAGAAGGTTGTAGCCTTTTACAGGTGGAAGCCTGCGTACTGGTAAAGGACTGCACCAGTAGTAAAAGAAGTTTCTTATTAAAGGAAGATAGAAACAAATTGCAGTAGGTGGTTTTCACCCACATTGGGTTTCCACCTTATATCATGGTGTTCATGTGTTCTCTTCATGTGTGATGATCTGTTATATTTACTGTTCATATGGTTAATAATGTTCTGATGCATTCATTGAAGATGAACTAACTAAATCATAAAGGTTACTGGATGTACGCTAGTTGCTTTTAACTCAATCGCGTATATATGCGGGTATCCTTAACTGAAGTAGCGTATATGAATCTGAGTATGAAAATGAAAAAGTATCTGATTTGCTAATACTGATTCACACCCCCCCCTCTCAGTATTATTTCCAACATTATCATGATTGGATTACAAACTAAAAATGACAGAAATGGGAAGGATTCGGTTGAAATACAGTGATAACAGAAAAATAGTATAATTGAAATATATTGAGTGAACCTAGATGCCGACTTGCTTGTGAACAGGACAAAAAACTAACTTGAATGGTGAATTTGTCGTTTTAACTATAAACTACAAGTATCCAGTGGTCAATTTAGTTACGAGAATGCAATGTGTAACCATTTTTAATGAAAGAATGGGGTTTATAAGGCATAAATGGAGTGGTTCTGTTAATCAATGACTAAATTCGCATTAACTCTTCAACGAGACTAAGAAAAGGATTGATGGAATATTTATTTGCAAGGGGTGGAGAATTAAATGGATAAAAAGTAGATAGGTCGAAGATTGGTCCATGTAAGCATGATGGGGCAGAGGAAGTGACGTGGATATTGACGTAGACAATGACATGGGAGAGGTAGTGATGGAGGAGGCTGAAAACTATGTTCGGGGGTGAGTTTGGGTGGTAAGTAGTTTGGGATTTTAAGCCTTGAACAACTAGGAAGTGGAGGTTGGTAGTTTCATAGGGTGGTTTCCAAACTGCCGAATTCAGACCCCGCCCGCTCCGCTAATAACGTTCAGACGACAAAGGAGGGCCAAAGAGCAATATAGGCCATCAAATCGAAGGGAGATGCGAGGGATGAAAGGAAAATGGAGGGAGTTTAATGAGGTGAGGTGAAAGGTGATGGTGGGGTCGAAACAAGTATGATGGATGTGACAAGTGTGGGGTTTCTTGGCGAATCAATAGATAAAGAGTGAATATTATAAAATAACATTGAGATTTAGAAAATTAAGGTTAATTAAAACCATTCTTTATATGCACATATATCCAATGTTTTAACTTAGGATAAAAATCCTATCATGCTCCAATTTCATTTTCTTTCTCTACCTACCCTTAACTTTCCTAACATTTTTTGCAATCTTAGTCACCTCAGTGCATTTAGACTAGCAACTCAACATTTTCCTTTTAATTATTAATCTACTTCTATCCCTTATTGCTTCCATTGGCTCAGATTAAATTGTTGAGCCAATTTTATTTTCTACCTATTAACAAACAATTTAAATCTAATCTAACCATGATTAAACTGTATGATTGGATTGTATGAACTAGTGTGTCATATAAACAATCTACACACGACTTTATTTGCAAAAGTAAAAATGACTAAGAGTAGTGGCATTTGGATGTGCAACAGTTTCAGAATTAATTATTTTTTCTTTTATTTCTAATCTAACATTTTATTTTTTTTCCTTCCCTTTTTAGGGTATTTATTCTAACATTTTATTTGATATGGACTTACTCATCAAAATATTCCTAACATTTTTGTTTCTTTATTCTTCTTGTCCATATCCTAACTTAACATTTTCTTAAAATATATTTTCTTTTTCTTCATTTTTTGGACTAATAAATGCTAACTTACCAAAACAAAAAAATGCTACAACATTAGCTCCAACCGGGGACTTCTTTCTTCTGTAGAATGTAGAGAACTTGCATATCCATGTGCCTTCTCCTTGGGCTATGGAGTCTTAGCTGTGGAAAAATCACACTGACAATTGAAAAAGTAAAATAAACTGGACTTTTTACAATGGTAGTAGTGAAATCTACTTCAAATTCTCAGTACTGAATGTAATGCTTGAGAAATCTTCCATTAACAGGATATGTGGAATATAGTCCCTTTAGATTTTATAGCACAAAAGTGTTGTTTCCTTTTATTTCAGCAATAGCTAAAGGTCCAAACCATAAGTTGTCAAACTTTCCGTTTTCCCCCTTGTCTTCACTTCTGGAATCCCATCTTAGAACTAGATCACTCTCCTTGAAGTCCCTTTCCCTGGCTCTTCTGTCAAACAGGCTCTTAATCTTATTTTGACACTTTTTCAATTTGTATTGGGCTTCATCTCTGTTCTCATTCAGTTCAATAATTTGATTTATCCTCCCTGAAAAATTATCAGGTTCATTAGTAGAATCCTGCAGAAACTTTAAAATAGGGAAGGCCAAGTTGGTATGGAAAATTGCATATTTCCCATAAACTAACTAAAAAGGAGATTTTCTAGTAGATCTCTTTGGAGTAATCCTATTTGCCCAGACTGCATAAATTAGATGAGTGTCCCAACTCTTTTTATGATCTGCTAAAGTTTTTATGATGACCTTTACTAGACTTTTATTGGATGATTTTACAAGACCATTACCTTGAGGATAAATATGGAGTTGAATGATGTAGAAAATCTGATATTTTTGGCAAAACTCAATCATTTTAACACTAGAAAATGATGTGGCATTGTTAGTAGCAATTTGGGTTGGGCAACCAAACCTAGATAAAATGTTTTCTTTAATGAATTTGATTACTACTGAATCAGTGACATTTCTTACTGGAATTGCTTCCACCCATTTAGTAAAATAGTCTATTGTAGTGAGGATCCATCTATGTTGATTGCTTGAAGTAGGATGAATTTCTCCAATAAATATAATCCCCATTGGAGAAAAGGTGTTGAGACTATTTTTGGGACAGTGGAAGAGTTGCTAGTTTTTGCTTACCAACAAACATATGGAAAGGGACACAACTTTTGACTTTTGCTCCTACTTGTAAGAACAATGTTGGCCAATAAAATCTTTCCCTTAATAGCTTATATGTTTCTCTCCAAGCATAATGTCCTCCACAAAACCCTATATGAAACTGATCAATGATCCCTTCAGTCTCCGATTCTGTTAAACATAATAACAAGATATTAAGTGGGTCCTTCCAGTATAGATTTGCATTTTTGATACAGTACTTGACTGCTTTCAATTTGAGAGTTTTACATTGATTTTTCGAGAATGATGCTGGACATTCAAAATGGATCAAGAAATTTACAATATCTTGATACCAATTTGATAAAAGAAAATTCTCATCAATGTGTACAGAAATGGTCTGATTTGAAGGTAAAGGTTCTTGTGGATTCTTTTCTTCAGGATGGTGGGAAGGTTCTTGTGGATTCTCCTCATTCAAATTTTTCCAAGGTTCTTGTGGATTCTCCTTATTTTAATTTTGGGAAGGTTCTTGTGGATTCCCCCCTTGTATTTCCAAAACAGAGTTGATGCCTAGCACTTTACAGTTGGATTCAGCTAGAAGCTTAACTAATCCTTGAACCCTTACTAGCTTTGTGGTTTTGATAGTTATATCATACTCTAGTATTTGAGTGATCCATCTCCCTCTCTTCCCATCAATGTCTGGTTGGGTTAAAATAGTTTTTACAACACTATTAGGAACGTAAGCAATAATAGGTGAATGTAGGACATACATCCTGAATGATTTGAGGGATTGTATGAGGGCATAGGTTTGTTTCTCAATTATGTCATACTTAAGCTCGCCATCTCTCATAACCTTACTAAAAAAGGCTATAGGTTGGTCATGGGAATTTTCATTATTTTGTAATAAACAACATCAAGGGTTGTTTCAGAGGCAAAGGAAAAGATACTGAATGGTTTGGTATAATCAGGACTGGCCAAGGTTGGAGCTTTAGAGATAGCTTTCTTGAATTGATTAAATGCATGTTTGGAAGGGACAATCCATTTAACTTCATGATCCTTTTGGAGCATATTAGTTATGTCTTTTACAATTTTAGCATAATTCAGGATGAACCTTCTTAAAAAATTAATCTTGCCTAGAAAATCTTGAATCTCTTTCTTTTTCTAGGTAATGACAATGTTTGAATGGTAGATACATGTTTGGGATCAATCACCACTCATTATTTTGAGATTGCATGCCCTAGTAGTTTTCCCTCTTTGATAGCAAACAAAGACTTTCTAGGATTCAAGGATATTATGAATTTCCTACACCTGTCAAAAAAATTCATCAAGGATTTAGATGTTTCTGATTAGAATTAGAAAAAATAGTGATGTCATCAAGATAAATGACTACAAATTTGTTTACTTGACCCACAAAATCTATGTCCATAGCTCTCTGAACCGTTGCTCCAACATTGGATAAGCCAAAGGGCATCTTAGAATACATAAATGTAACCCATGGTGTAGTACAAGTTGTCTTCTCTCTGTCTGTTGGATCAACCATTACCTGATTGTAACTTGAAAAGCCATCAAATGGAAAGTCTTTTGTCTTCTAAAACCATCTGAAGTAACTGATCCATTTTGGGTAAAGGATAGTTATCTTTTAATGATGATTTATTCAAATTTCTAAATTCCGCACAAAGTTTGACTTCCCCATTCTTCTTTCTATCGGGAACTATATTGGCAACCCAATCAGAGTATCTTAGATGCCCAATAATCTGGGCATCTAGCATTTTCTTAAGTTCCTTTTCTACAGTTGGTAGAAGAACTGGATTAATCCTCCTAAGTTTTTGTTGATAAGACTTAACCTCTGGTTTTAAAGGAATCTTATGTTGTATTAGTAATGTATCACAAGTCTTTAAATCAGAGTAGGTCCAGGCAAAAACATCCTTATATTTTTCAAGCAACTTAAGGTATTGAGCTCTGATTTCAAGGTCTAAGGATGCAAAAATTTTGATGTTCTTAATCTCATCATTTGTTCCAATATTTACTTCCAATATGTCATTTTGTGGAGAAATTGACTATGGGTTTTTAGGTACATCATTTTGATCAAATAATTTCTCTAAAGGAATGAGATATTTGGGAATAAAATTGTTAGACAATTGGATGATATCATGATTGGCAATTTTTGAATTGAAATTTGGACTATCATTTCCATTTGTGTTTGCATTTTTTTTTATGTTCTATCTTCATCAATTTGTAGAACTGAAAATTCATCTACAACCTACAAATTTTTTTTAAATGAACTGGCAGAGACAACTAGGGAATCTGCATGAATATTCTCATCTCTTGGTATATAATTCAAGTTAAAATCATTAAAGAAATTTTAAATTGAATCCCAAACCTCATTTCGATAAGATCTATGCCTAGGATGGTTTGTTTGGAAAATATTTCTAACTTGTTTTACAATGAGCTCTCAGTCAATGAAAACACTGAGGTTGTGTACCTTTAAACTCTTGGCTAACTGTAGTCCTAGAAGGAAAGCCTCATATTATGCTACATTATTGGAAACTTTAAAATCAAGTTTACATGATTGTGTAATGTTTTCTTTTTCTAGTGAGATTAATACTACCCCAACCCCTGCTCCATCCTTTGTACAAGAACCATCAAAGAATAGATTCCATACATTAGATTGATTTGGTATAGGGTTTTCAATTACATCTTGAATTTTTACTTGGGATTCATGGATTTGATTTGAAGAGAGTTGAAAATAACCAAAATCTTTATCAATTACATAAATGGGATGGTTCCTTGGTTGATCTATTTGGCATATAGTGTGCACAAATCTCACCTCTCTATACAACCTAAGCTATTCTCCCCCATAAATTGGAATAGTGGCATAAGACATGTCCATCTAAAGAGTTCCCCCTAATTTAGCATAGCAAGACCTTGAAAGGAGCATTCCAAATTTGGGAGGGATATCAGTGAAAACTATATCTAACACTATGCTCTTTACTTGGATTTGGGCAATAGTGACTACTGAATCCTTAATCAGTCCTAGACAAGGTACCCTTTTGGAATCAAAGGTGTAGAAATCATGATAGGATCTAGTTATGTCAAGATTTAAATGATCCATTATGGTTTTTGGCATGATATTATGTGATGCTCCAGAATCAAGCATATAGTTGTATAACATGGAATCATTTGTCTTTACTATCATATAGGAAGGGGGTACTATTTCATCTATCATGTCTGAGCAAGGGCTAAAGACAATTGCTGGTTTTTCATCTTGAAGGCTAATAACATCATTTTTAGCATAAACACAGGTGTTTTGTATCCATTTGGAAACTTGATTTTTATATCCAGGTTTTTTGGAAAGTTTTGAAAGTGGTATAGATATTTTAACTCTTTCTAACTCCTTTTCAACATTAAATGTAGTTAAGACATTTTTTTCAATTTGAGCTATATCAGTTGGTTGATTTAATGGTCGAATAGTATTTGTCTTAGTTTTAATAGCTTTGATATGAGGTTCAATTGTTGGAGTTTCCTTAGGAGGTCTTCCAGGGCCAGGTCTAGGTCTAAGATCATATCTTTTGTTTAGCTCTGTAATTAAGAATTTAGAGAAGGCATGGTATTTGGAAGCCTATGAAGATTCTTGATCTTGCTGAACTTTCTCATGTTGTGAAAGAGGAATAATAGTGGTCTGACCAGAGGAGGTATCCATATTGTTAATATCTTCGGTGATAGCCATGGTATTTTCATTAGGCTGTTGATCATCTATCAGTAAAGGAGTTGGAACATGTTGATCATTACTAGGTCTTTGAAGAATTTGTAATTGTGGAGTTCTTTTGTATTGACCTCAGTTTTGATTTTGAGGTTGAGTGACCATTTGTTGAATTGTTCTAGGTTGAGTCTCAATCTTGGAAGTTCTATTAAATATATTTCTAAGAGCTGAAGTTATCTCATCTATTTTAGAATCTTCACTTTTAGTCTTTGATGAAGTAGAGGCCTCTTGACTAGATTTAAGATTTCTTTGGGTCTTTTCCTCTTTAGCTTTTAAAGTGGTTGAGGAAACCCTATTTTGTTCCAACTCTATAGCATTAGTTTGCATGTCTTCAAGAGTCCTAGAAGTTCTTTCTCTTAACATTACAAAAAAATCATCTTCAAAAGATTTTGAAAACCTAGATTTGGTCACTGCTACAAGGGGTTTGCAAGCAAGGGGCACCTTATGATAAAGTTTGTTGAACCTTTCAATGAAATCAAATACAAGTTCTCCAAAGTTTCTTTTAAGTTCTTCAAACTCAGTAAAAAAGTAAAGAGCATATTTCTTCACACCCCATTGGTTTTTGAATATATTTGTTAACTCTTCTGAAGACCTAATGGTATTTGCAGGTAACTGCCTAAACCAGGTTCTCACATTTCCTTCAAGAGATTGAATAAACAACCTGTTATCACTTAAAACCACAGTCCACCTATGTCCAAAAAATTCATATAAAAATTTTTGTTTAAGTCAATAGGTTTCTATGTGTGTCACTTTGAAATCACAATTTCAAAAGGTATTAATGTGAGTCCTTGTGAAAAACCGTTAGATACCCTCCATCATTATTGTGTAAGGCATGTCTTGTCTTGTTTACGTCATTTGTATTTTGCGCAGTTTCGCAGCGCAATCTGATTGGCCAATTTAGCTGCGCAATCATTTTTCCACCTTTTCGCAGCGTATCATTTACCAGCCATTTCGTAGCGCGTTTTGTCAATTCATAATTGTCTGCGCTACGAAATCAGGGATTCGGGGTTTTTGCAGCGCATTTTCTTGAAATGTCAAGTCTGGGAAGATGATTCATTAGGTCCGTTCACATTTTATCAGTTGATGTCTTCTCCAGGTCATGATAGGTTATCATTCCGCCATCAGGTTTAGGATCACGCACATGACAATTATTTTAAAGAGATTTTATGAGGTATGGTTGCCTCATAATGTTTATTCATGGTGCGTTAACATGCCTGTTGTATTACGAGATTTTTTTAAAAAAAACACAAAGAAGTCCGAGTTTTTATCTAAAGAGATCATTGCAAGCGAGCCTGCACTCCAAAGCCGAGGTTGTTTCTGAGTTGTAGCTGCTGTTAGTTCTCTGTGTGAAGACATTTGTAGCAAGATGGAGAAAAGAGTACATCGATCCGGAAGGTGCCTAAGAACAGAGCCAGAGGGGCTTGATATTACACTCAGAGATGAAGGTGTAGCAAGAGATTTTAAAAATGCGGGTTTCTGGAGGTTTTGCGAAAAATTGAAGGGAGGACATACAGAGGTAACGAAAGCTTTTGCCTTGAATTTTACTGGCTTGAATTCTAAGGTGTCAATGCTAGAATTTCCTGTGTCTCCACAAGCCATTTCTATTGTCACTGAAATTTTGAGAGGAGGACAAGAGTGGTTCAAAAATTTTAAGTTTGACATGACTCCCTGTAAAGAATTTTTAAAAGAACAGTATGTAAATGAGGACCTCACCAAAGCTGTGCCAAGGAGTTATGTAAAAGAACATTATGCTCTGCTCCTTACATGCATCCAGAAATACCTAACATGCGAGGGGAGGTACACCAAAGTTTATTCCTATCATTTCAAACTCTTGTTGCATTTCACAGGTAAAGCATCAATAGACATTCCTTTCTACTTGTTCAGAAGTCTTAGTAAAATGTGTGACAAAGTCCAGTTAAAGAAAGATGATTGTGAAACATCCCTGTTTCACCATGGTTTAGTAAAGTTGCTGGTGTTAGATGGTTTGCAAAAAATCAGTAGGGATTGGGATTCTTTTATTTTTATGGCTGGCTTTCAAAGCAAGACAGGCCTCACTCCATTACCGGATAGGGAAAGAGAAAAAAGAACTGAATAACCTACCCTGGCTGAGCTCAGAAAGCAGGTGAAAGGCCAAAAGAAGCCCAAAACCAAGTTGAGTAAACCCGAGAAGTTTGTGGTTATAAAAGAGACACCTAAGTCATCAGCAAAGGAGAAAGTCAAGCACCAGAAAGATGCACCAGGGCCAAGTGGAGTTGAACAGGTGTCAAGAGTCAGAACCAGAAGTCAGCTAAGCAGAGAAAAGGGCAAATCAATAGCAGTGGAAGAAAGCCCTATGTCAAAGGCTAGTCTAAATGATTTGCTGGAAGCAATTGATTTTGAACAAGCCAAAACAGTGCAGGTTGAGTCAATGCCTATTGACTTAACCCAGTCATCACCTGAAAGCACCAAAAAATCAAAGGCCTCAAAAAGATTAAGATTTGAAGAATCTGGTAAGGAATTTATGGTCAAAACACGAAGGCTAGTCACCAGGAGGCAAAGCAAAGCAGTTGAGAAATTGCACCAGGATGAGACAGCTGTGAAGGTACCTGCAACAAAAGAAATTAGACAACTGCCTAAAGCAGAGAAGGCAGAGGAAATCAAAAGAAAACCCTACACAAGAGGACAGGCCAAAGAGATGGAAAAGCAGCTACCTAAAGCAGAAAAAGCAAAGGAAGTTAAAAAGAAGGATATGGATAAAAAGGTTCCCATTGTCAAAGAAAACAAGACCTCATCTTCAAAGGAACGATGGGAGGCAGCTGAGGAAGAAATGGCTAATTTGGAGAAAACTGTATCAGAAATTGCAGCCATGGAAAAGGAGCTTGCAAAACTAAAAGCTCAGTTAGGCAAGTTAGCTGCCAAATAAAAGTTGCAAATGTTTAAGGTCAAATGTTTCCCCAAGTTTTTGTTTTAATTTTCTTAAGTTCATTGGTTTTGAGGCATGTAAGCACAGCATAAAAAAGGAAGATAAATTAGGAATTTTGAAGCCAAAAACGAAGCTGTAGCAGTCACAAAGTATTTGATAAATTTATTGAAGACTGTAATTTTTGAAAAGAACAGCAGTTTCGTAGCGCACTACGAAACTGCTGTAGGTGACTGTTTTGTAAAAAAAAAAAACAATGAAATTGATGCTGAGGTCAGCAAATTTTGAAAAGGAATGCCTCGAGGGCAGGAAAGAAACCATATAAGGCTACCTAAACATTTGAAGAATGACAGGTGTAAGTTTTGTAGCAAAAAGGTGAAACATTTTGGTTTTTGCTAAAGTTTTCATAAAGTTACTTTATGACCGAAATATTAGGGTTCTGGTAGGGTTACCAGAATTTTGGGTTGAACACCTGTCCAGTTCACAAAGCATCTAGATTATTAGCCATAGGGTGTTATGCGTGGTCATCAAAGGCATTAAACAACTTAAAGCATGTTCTTTTGGAAATAAAGATTGATGGAAGGCAGGGACCATGAAAACAGGGCACATATCTGCATTAGATAATGAGTCATCTGCACAGTTAGAATCTAAGGCAACTCGTTCAATGAATATCTCTTCAATGTATTTCAGCCACTACAGAAATCGTACAGGTGTCAAAGCTCAAGAAGGAATCATGCATACGAGGAGATAGCCTTAGAGTTTCATTAGGAACAGGACTCTATGTATTTACAGCATCATACCTTTGTACTTAATAAGTTAGTTTAAATATAGATAAGGTAATTAATGATAGATTTTCGAGCTCCCCTCATGCTGGAGGAGGAGACTCAAGGTAGTTTAATTTTGTTTTCCTATATATAGGAGAAACTCTGATGTAAAAAGGGTTGGAGATTTTTATAAAAACAGAGTTTTCATATTGGCTTATGTAAAGGACTTTGACAGTAATAGAAAGGTTGCTTTTTCTTCCCAAGATTCATCTTGTGTTTCAAAGGCTCAGAGTACATGTGGTTTGGTCCTTATTCTTCTTGTTTTACAGTTCATTAAACATGCAATCACTCTGAATTCACCTAGTGCTCAGACTTTCTGTGTATGTTTATTGAGTTGAGGTTCTGCTTGGTAAATGTTTTGAGCATTGAGACATTATATGCCTTGGTTTCCATGATTGAGTAGCTACTTGTTTACTATAGAAGTGTATGACTCCATGAGCCCAATGGGTGAAGCCTAATTTTGTTGTTCCAACCAGCTTAAACTTCATTTACTGTTTAAAGAGTTAGCCATCTTTTCTTGCCCTTAATGCATATCAAAAATTTGTGAGAGAGCCCTCTCTCACTAAGGAGGCTAACCTTAGTCTAAAGCTTGGTCTGAAACAGTTTCATGAGATCTTATTAAGTAGCAGCCCTTAGTACTGATTTTATGATAACACAACCTCATATAAAAATTTTCTTTCTCAATATTCATATTATCTGCAAAATCTAGAAATGCTTGAAGATGGTCTTCAGCTGAGGAACAAGTTTCTCCATTATACCTAGGAAGGTGTTTTAAATATCTAGGAGGGAATGGATCAAAGTTTTGAGGTAAGATTAAATATGCATATCTAGCCTATACAATAGGTTGGAATGCCATAGTAGAAGGTGGTGTATGAGGTGTTTGTGTGGATGAAGAAGAAGAAGAAGAAGAGGATCGTGATAGAGAGTGTGTATGACTATGTGGAGGTGAAGGAGGGGATAAAGAAGGAGGAGGCGTTCTGAATGGCTTTAAGGGAGTCTTAATAGCTAACTTTTGGCCCTAAGAATGAATATCCTCTTTTGTTTCAAAGAGTGGATTTGAATATATAGAAAAGGTCCCTTCAAGTTGTTCAGAAGTGGAAGCTTTAGGTTGTTCATAAGTGGAAGGAAATGAATAAGTAGTGGGGGATATGAAGTATGTAAATTCAGGTAAATGAACACCCAAGTCAGACATAGATTTAGATGATCCTAATGGTAGAAGGGGTTCTTGACACATTTCAAATGAGTGAATGAGGAAAGCTGATTTGAAATCAACTCCCTTATCTAAGAGTTCAGAAACCTTAGGTGATAATTGTGTCAAATCTAGATTGGATGGATTGTTACTATAGGGATCAAATGGTAATATATCTTTAGAATGAAAGGCTGAAGAAGAAGAAGAAGATGGTTGACGTATTATTTTTGAATTGGCCCTTCTCACAAGTTTTTCTTAGTCTAACAGAGGATTAACTGTGTCAGATTCAGAACGAGATCTAGGGTGTTTAAAAGGTGCTAGTTTGGCATAGTGGAGTTGCCAGGTGAAGGATTTTGACCTATCTAGACCTTTAGCCAGCCTTAAAGGAATAGGATTTATATCGTTGTCCTAGGAAAACTAATCATATTCGATTCCTTGGTAACAAAGCCAAATAGATGTTGTATCTCTGAGATGATAATTTTCAGCTATCATGCTAGGGCATATAAAATGTTTTGGATGTTTTGTTTTAATTTTGGAGGACTGATGTATGAAACATATTTAAAATAGTGATGCCTAACCTTTTTGAATAATACTAATATTTAAACAAAGGGCTTCTATTAAAATCCACACAGTGATTAAGCTTATCTAGTGATGATCAGAAATAGAAAGATGACATGACTATTACAGTTTTCAAATAGAAATCAAATAACCATAAGTAAGAAAAATCTTCAAACAATGTTCAGAAAGTTTAACAAAATATGCCCAAGATTACAAAGAGACTGATAATTTTATGATTTAGAGGGAGATTACTTAAACAAACATCTTTTGTAATTCATTCTCTTTAAAGATGATCACTTCAGATAGTTTCTAGGAGTAATTGAAAAACAACTGCTCCTACTTTGTTATCTTTATAAAACTTAAGAATATGAAGAAAACACAGTGAATGAAAACTGAAAAAACTTACAAGGAATACGTAACTGTATGAATCAAAATTCAGAATCCTTTGCTTTTCTATTAGTGATTAAGAAAAATCTTAGTACATTTAGTGCTTACAAATGTTTCTTCAAGGGTGCAACCCTTAATAACTCGTGAAAGAGAGTTATTTATACACGTTTTAGTATTAAGAAAATATCTTAAACAAATTTACAAAAATAGCTTTATACAAAATTAGAAAAATGAAGTAATAGTCGATCTGTCACTATTTTGTTGTTGAATTGTTGATGGTTGTTCCCCAAAATTCAGAATGTTGTTGAATTGTTGATGATTTTCCCCAAAATTCTGAACGCTGTTGATCCTTCTTTCAGTTGAGTAAATTAGTTAACTGTTCCTAGCGTTTTTCATTTGGGATATATAACTTAAATACCCTTCAATAAACCTCATCCATTTATGTATATTTAGTAAAATTAGGTTTTACTAAAAATATGTGTTTTACTTCATTAAGGATGAAAACGGTATCTTGGAGTGCGTTTAGCACAAGACTTGGTGTTGCTGTACCTTTTATGTTTGAAACTACAGCTGCACTGATTGCGACCTCTTTGAGCTTTCATATATAATCTTAGATAGGCATTAACTTATCATTTATCACAAATATGGAGGGAAAACCCTTATTGGTCAAGGGTTCTAGCATGTTGAAAAAACGTTGAACTATGACATTGACACCGCTGCACTTTTCCTTCAACTGAAGATTGAGATTTTTCTTTGCAATAACTTTCTTCGCTTCCAGTATGGATGTTGTCCTGTCATCAATACCCAATTCTTCAAGCTCATAACTGTATTTAAAATTTAGAAACTTGATTATTTCAGTGGTTGTTTGTGGCTTGTCCTCAAGTTCATTTGAGATAGTTTCAATAACTTCTTGAGCTTTTTCCAACAAGTCATTTTGATAAAAAAATATTATGATATAAGGCTAGATATCTTTGACTGATTCAATAATATCCCCCCATATATTCTCCTTTACTGAACCAAGTGCGTTTTCGAGGTAAGAGTCTTTGACTTCTTTCTACAATCTCTCAATTTGACCTCTTTCCCTCTGAAACTCAACTACATGTGAGCTCTTTGCAACTGATTTCAGGTGTTGTAGTGTCTTCAGCTGATCCTGCAATTTCTTAATTTCTTCTGTTTGAATTTCAGCAAGTTGTTTAGCTCCTTTTGCTATACCTATGGTTTTTGCTGTGCTTGAGACAAAAACTGTAGTTATAGAGACTGCTGCAAGAGGAACTACATCCATTGGAATATTGGCCTTTTTCACAGCTTCTTGTTTCTCTTTGACAAGTTTTTCCATTTGTTCCTCCATCTGTTTTATTTGTAGATTTTGTTCAATAATGAATTTCATCATGTTTGATTTCTGAGCCTCATTTTCTTCAGTTTCTTTAGTCATTGGGTCCTCTAAAGTTGGCAATTTGAGTTGCTTCCTTAATGTTGAAATCTCAACATTTTTCTTCTTGACAATTTTTTTTGCAGCATTTATATTGGAGGGATCATATCCAATCTTCATCACCATATCTTCCAAAACTTTGATCTTGGTGTCTTTTTCCAATGAGGAAGGCTTTTCAACCTTGAGTTGTGACTGTGTATTAGCCAAGGTGACCTGCAACTTTGACAAACTCATCACAATGTTAGTTAAAGTAGAAGAGATCATTTGGCCAGTCTGTTTGTGCATCTCAATTTGGTCAATTGGATGTACATCTTTAAAATTGAATTCAAAGGAAGTTTGCTTATAGTAATGTGCAACAGTTCTGGGTTGTGGAATCTGAGCTTGTAAGAAAGCCATCTGCATTTTACCCTTTTCAAAGTCAAACACTAAAAGAAGTCAGGTTTGAGAAATGGAAGAATGTTTCCATAATTGAGTATAAGTGCTCAACTTTAAATCCTCATTCTTCTTAATTTCACTAAAAAGATGAAAAATATAATCTTCTTGGTTTTTATCCTTCTAATTTCCTTCGCTGGTCTGAATAACCTGCTGTCCATAAGATGTGGTGGAATGAGTGGGAGACTGAGTAGACTGTCCACCAGACTGTGTGCAAATAGATGTCTCTCTAAGTTTGTCAAATGTTCCTTTCTGTTATTCATTAGTTGCATTGACCTTCAAATAGAGTCTAGGTCTCTTCTTTCTGTGCACAATTCTAAAGCCTTTACTTTATACTTAAGTTGTAGGGGATGACTTTTCTTCCCTTCCTCGTTTGAATATCTTTTCTTGTGCAAGTGGAGTTTGTATATTTGAAGTAGAGACTGCATGTTCTTAAAATTCTTGAAGGGTGTTTTCCTTCCATTCTAACATATTTTTATATTTCTCAATCTCAAGCCTAGCTATGTGATGGTATGGAGTAAATTTATTTTGTACTCTAAGTTTTGAAATTACTCCCATTGGGTCATAAGACCAAGAAAAGCTGAGACCAAAATTCATTTCTTTTAGTAACCTATCTACTTCTTCTCTTGTTGCTCTAATGTTACAGATGAATGGACCAACTTGAGTTTTTATCTTAAACTGTGATTTCTTCTTTGCAGCCATAAAATGCACTTCATCTCCATTGAGCATCAGCCTAATATATTCTAATGAAAAAAGTCTCATAGGGAGGTACTTGGGCAGCTTGTGAGGTGGAAGATCACAGCCATAAACTTTGATCTCTGTATAATTTTGGTAAAGATACCAATCTCCTATTGTGGCTTAGTCAACTAGTTGCAAAGCCTTTACAATTTCATCACTAATTCTTGGTTCTAGAGTGCTGCTCAGAAGATTAATGGCTAGATGAACAAACAATTCTATGGACTATTTATATGAAAATTCTTCTTTCTCCTTCATTCCCATAGAAGTCCAAAATATGACTGGTTGTTGGTTCCCTTCTTCATCTAGCTTTTGCAAAGTGAATGGAAACTTGTCTCCCTGAAAATAGATAAAAAGATATACAAGTATTGAAGCATACTTGAATACCTCTTAATTATTAAACTGGACAAAATTTTCATGAATGGGCTCAGCTAGAAATTGGCTAAAGCTAAAAGGAATAATGGGTTTGGAACCAACAGAAAATATAGACAAGAAACCAATGATGGATTCATCTACATATTGATCAGAATAGTAACCAAGGAGATAAGAGAGAATGGTAATAATTTGCTTAGTTATGTCTAGGAATATAGATGAATCATAGGGATGGTTTCTTTTAGGCAGAGAGCTATCTATAGCTAGGAAAATTTCTAGGGTTTGAGCTCTTTTAGTGAAATATAGTTTCTGATGGGCTTATGTTATGCTTTCATGAGAAAAAAGGAGGGTTTGGCACAATAGTTGGGGCCTGCAACATCTGGTCAATGTACTGAGCATTGATGGAGCACAAGATTTCTCTTGTAGGTGAGATAATATCTCTTTGACAAGGGTCATAAGATGCATGACATTTTCTGACAAATTCAAGTGCTTTGTGGGTTTGAGGGAAGATGTAATGAGGAAGATGGGAGTCCCAAAGTCCAATTTCATCAGTTTGATTGACGAATTGGTTCTCCATCCAACAATAAATCTCAAACAAGTCAAATTCGGACAAAGACTCATGGATTTTACAGTCTCTGTCAGCCAAGGGAGTATGATGGAAATCAACTTGTGGATGAATGAGGGGATTTGGGGTTTCTACAACTTCCTTCCCATTAGGAGGCATTCTGGTGATTGGATTACAAACTAAACATGACAGAAATGGGAAGGATTCAATTGAAATATAGTGATAACAGAAAAACAATATAATTGAAATAGATTGAGTGAACCTGGATGTCGGCTTGCTTATGAACAGGACACAAAATTCTCTTGAATGGTGAATTTGTCGTTTTGAATATAAGATACAAGTATTCAATGGTAATTTGAGTTACGGGAATACAATGTGTAACAATTTTTATGAAAGAATAGGGTTTATAAGGCATAAAATGGAGCAGGTCTGTTAATCAATGACTAAATTCATATTAATTCTCCAACAAGGCTGAGAAACAGATTGATGGAATATTTATTTGCAAGGGGTGACAAATTAAATGGATAACATGTAGGCATGCAGAAGATTGGTCCACATAAGGATGATGGGACAGAGGAAGTGATGTGGGTATTGACGTAGACAATGACATGGGAGTGGCGGTGATGGAGGAGGTTGAAAACTACGTTTGGGGGTGAGTTTGGGCGGTAAGTAGTTTGGGATTTTAAGTCTTGAAAAACTAGAAGTGGAGGTTGGCAGTTTCAGAGGACAGTTTCTAAAATTTCTGATTTCAGACCCCCCGCTGATAACATTTGGATGACAAGGGAGGGTCGAGGAGAAATATAGGCCGTCAGATTGGAGGAAGAAGCAAATGATGAAAGGAAAATGGAGGGAGTTTAATGAATTGGGATGGAAGGTGATGGTGGGGTCGAAACAAATATGATGGATTTGATAGGTGTGGGGTTTCTTGGTGAATCATCAGATAATGCATGAATATTATTAAATAACATTGAGATTTAGAAAATTATGGTTAATTAAAACCATTCGTTTATGCACATATATCCAATGTTTTAACTTAAGATAAAAATACTATCATGCTCCAATTTCATTTTATTTCTCTACCTACCCTTAACTTTCCTAACATTTTTTGCAATCTTGGTCATCCGAGTGCATTTAGACTAGAAACTCAACATTTTCCTTTTAATGATTAGTATACTTTTATCCCTTATTTCTTCCATTGGCTTAGATTAAGCTGTTGAGTCAATTTTATTTTTTACCTATTAATAAACAATTTAAATCTAATCCAATTATGATTAAACTATACGATTGGATTGTATGAACTAGTGTGGCATTTAAACAATCTGCACACAACTTTATTTGCAAAAATAAAATTGACTAAGAGTAGTGGCATTTGGTGTGCAACACTTTCAGAATTTATTATTTTTTCTTTTATTTCTAATCTAACATTTTATTTTTTTGCCTTCCTTTTTTAGGGCATCTATTCTAACATTTTATTTGATATGGACTTATTCACCAAAATATTCCTAACTTTTTTGTTTCTTTATTCTTTTTGTCCATATCCTAACTTAACATTTTGTTAAATATATTTTCATTTTTTTCTTCAGTTTTTGGACTAATAAATGCTAAATTACAAAAACCAAAAAATGCTACAACACCACCCCTAGGGGAGGGAGTCCAATCAAGAAATAAATATCATGTAATGTGAGCTCAATCTTGTGCCCCTACACTACAATGACCTCCTAGTTTGGATGATAATAACTCGCAATCATCGAAAGCAAGGGTTTACCTGCGCTCATCAATGGGTTCTCTACCAACTTGAGAACCCCATAGTGAGCTAATGCCCCTCGAATCGCCTGATCCCTTTGAATATTAGATCAAAGGGTATCTAAGTCTCATTCATGCTAGTTTATTTTCAGCTCTACCATGCTTGCAAAACACCATATTTCTTTTCATTTCAAGGAAGAAAATACCGACCCATATTGATCAAACTACAACACCCACCAGGCCAACAGACCACCCCTCTTTCCAACCCCAAATCATAGTTTTCTGCCTAGAAAGCATGAGCTCATAGGTTTTCACCTATTTCCTATGAGTTAGATCACATTTATGGGCCCAAAAAGTGCGATGTGGCCGTAAAGAGGAGCAGGGGTCTCCCAATGATCTGCAGGTGGCTAAAAAGTGAGAAATAAACCACTAAAATTGAAGTCATGAGTAAGGCTACCTACTTGAAAGTCGCAGATCCTAATTCTTATGGTCGGTTTATCTGCTACAATCTCTAGAATATTTAGGGCCTCTGCCTCCTCTCTAAATTCACCACAGTTCACTTTGAAAATTAATTCAAATTGGAGGGAAAACATCCTTTCATAGAAAACCCACAATTTTTATGTCGCCCATTGCAGTCAAACTGTAGCTCTGTTTGCTGAATCGTTAGAACCATTGGAAATCTCTCATCAAGTTTTACAATGGCTACTTCTCAGTTTTGATGATCTGATACTTCATGAGGAAGTCATTTTTCCAAGTAGGGTCACTTTGTTGCCTCTCAAAATCAAATTTCTTCATATGTGATGGTTTTACTTTTGGGACGACCTTCCCTTGGCACTTGTCATCTCACGTGTCGATTTTAGTCATGAGTAACCATCATTTACTGATGCTTTCATGGTCCCCACTGGGCCTATTCTGTGTGGCGGCATCATCAAGTCACCCTTATTTCGAGCATCCGCAATGAGTCACCTTTGTATCCATGGAGTTTGTTTCATGTCCTATTTTATCATGTCATAGTATCCCATGCATTTGTGCATTTCATTCATCCTGTGTTGCCCATTTTGGCCTCCAGTCATACTGTCCCCCATCCCTCCGAAGTTGAGTCATTCGCTACTAGTTCAACCATTTACTTTATGCTCTGACAAGGGAAGTTGTCTGCTTGTCCCTGAGTCCCACATTTTCGATTATCCCTGGTGCCAGTCCATTAATCACATTACTATTTTCCCTCATTCCTTTGTTGAGGATCCTCATTGCCTCACCTATCACGAGACCTATTTTGTCAACTTCAGCTCATTTGTTCCATAAGAATGGCCTAGAGGGTGGTGTATCTTGGTTCCAACTTCCATTCTTCTTTGGTACCTCAGATCGTGTAGAGGGAATCATTATTACCCTTTGACTGCGTTATTTCATGCTCTTGATTCATACACTTGATGGTTTAGTGATGTAGTAGATTGTACCAGCGATTTTCGGGTGTGTGTGAGATGTTTCAACCCTCATGAGGGGGTGTCCCTTCAGGTAGCACCCCACATGCCTGGATGCCTTAATATTATGATACAACCTGAGATGTAGTTCTGTAGATTTGATGGGTTTGGTTCCTACCTATCATAGTGTTCATATCATGCACATCTCCTTCAGATGATCCATTTAGTTTTGCAGAGTCCTTCCGTATTCAGTAAGGCTTCTTTGATTGTTCTACCCTCCCTCCCACCCATTTTTTGAGGGAAGGGCCATTATATCTCATGCACTCAGATATCATTGTATTCAGTCTTGACTTATGTTTTTCCAGGTGCATTATGTATATGGGACACATTGTATTATTTTCTAGCTCAATTATGCCAGCATGCCATGTACCATTCAACATGTACTTCATTGCTCTGTTTTATGTTTCTAGGCACATCATTATTTTTGTACTAAGTGTTATAGCTCCAAATACCACCTTATGTATTTGTGATGCTTGGTTTATGGCCTAGGGCAACCCCTCCTTCCAGAATTGGTCCAAATATTCAAAAAACAATGTTTTACTCCTTGTACGTGACTTTGCCCTGTAGTAAATGTGTGTACACGCGGGTCAGTCTATACCCAACCTGCGCATGTATTAAAACACTTAAAAGAATTAAATTTCCTTATTTATGGGTGGAGATCATGGGTTTTACCTGTTGATTATCTATTAGTGCCCGTGGCCCAATTGTTCCCAATTGTTTCCCAACTAAAAAACTACTTTGGGAGAAGTATAAAAAGACTTCAATGGGAAGGCCTTAAGGAGGAGAGAAAATAGAGAATTAATTTGCTGAGATTATCCCCTGATCAAGTATGAAGATCCCTATGCTTCAAGCACTTCCCCAAGTTCAAGAAACCCTTTTTTCCTTGAGAGTTGATATCCTTTCACTTGTTGGAGATATCCTTGTGTTGGTTATGGAAGGATCCTTTTGGAGATCAGGACTGGACAAACCTGAAGGACGGTTCTACTTGGAGTTGGAAGAGGAAGACTCATGTGAACTCTTTCTATGTTTTGATTATAGTTATCTGTAATAAAAGAAACACTATCTTGTTCCTGATATCAGCTTTGTTCATGCATCTGATGTTATTGTTACGGTTTATGTATGAATGACTATTTGAATGTATAACTAACCATCTACTTATATGTTATAAAGTTGATTTCACTATCATGCTTTATCTATATGCTGCTGTGCATCTTTGAATTGGTTGTTTTGCAAGTTCAAGGATCGTGAGGAGTTGCAGAGGGTTTGAACCCTGGCTGGAACTACTTGAACAAAGGACCACCGGGTATGTGCATCCTCGCATAGTTTGCTCATTTAAGCATTTTGCCTGAGTTATTTGCTTGTTTCTTGCTGTAGATTACTCTTGCTTTGCTAGGTTTTTGACCCAAAGCCCTAGGGGACTTTATCCCTTAACAAAATTGGCGACTCCATTGGGGACAATAATCTTGTTGTTCCTAGTTTGGGTTATTTAGTGCCAATCAGGGCTCAGCTTTTTGTTTTCTTCCTGTGATTGTATTATCTGCTCCTCTAAGAACACAGAATTCAAGTATGATCCTTTTCATCAGGCCTCATTTTTGTTTTTTCTTGTAAACTTTTATATACGCACCTTTGTTAGGTTACAGAAGCGTATACATGCCAGTTTCTCTGAACTGAAGCCGTGTATACGCGAGTTTCTTTTGGTTGATATGCATGTACATGCAGCTATGTAGAGAGACAATTGCGCATACATTTGTTTTGCATGATTTTTTCAGGTCTTTTTATTTGAAAAAAATTGTTTCTTAGCCTGTGTGCTTCCTGAGTGGTTAGTTTTTGTTTTCAGATTTTAGTTTTTCAGTGAGCCTACTGTTTCAAGTTCGCTCTTTCTTTGAAGAGTTTTTGGTCTCGGTTTGCTTTACAGTGAGTGTTATCATTTGTGTTTGAATACACAAGGCTTCTTGCAGAGGCTCTTGGTTGTTCTAATTTTCCGGAACAGAAGATTGATTGCAATCCTTGTGTCAAACTTCATTTTTATGGTTTGCTTGCTTTGCTTCCTGTTAAATTTGTGGCCATTCACTTCTTGCTTTTTGAAAGTTTTTGTTGACAAGTTTGAAAGCGTGCCTTTCCTAATTTCTTGATTAGTGTCTCAAACCTCTTTTTGTTGCTTTTGGATCATTTAGCGTATCTTGAAACACCTATTTTGTTAAGTTTTCATTCGTGTTGAATTGACAACTTGCAAAGTTTCCTTGTGATTCGATTTTGATCTTTGAGTCTTTGGTAGCATTTTGAGTACTTTTGAAAAGTTTCTTTTATTGCTCTTTTGAAAAAGAAAAGTCCTTCAAAAACATTGTTTTTTCTTTCTTTACCGAATTTTTGTTTGGTTTCTTTTGGTTTTTGAGAGTAATTTGGGATCTTTGTGTTTAGTCCTTCTTGTTTTGGGAAAGGTTTTGTGTTCAAAATTCTCATTCCTTTCAAAACACTTAAGTTGGATTATAAAACAAATTACTTTCATTTTCTTTTTAGAGTAATATAGAGTTTTTGCATTATCATGTACACCTTGCATTAGGGTAGTTTCGCATCATTAGAGCATCAATAGTTTTTTGTGAGTGTGAAGTCCATTGCAAGAAAAGAAAAGGAAAAAAGTTTATTGCTTTAATAAAAGTTTCTTAGAATCGAAGTAGAAGTTTCTTTTCATCTAAGAGCAAACAAGTGCATTGGATATAAGTTATATTTTCATTAATTTCTTTTGCGTCAACGAACACCATCAATTTCACTTCTATATTGTCCCTTTGACTTAAAAAGAACATACACTTAAAATCAAGCACTAATAAAATAAAATAGAACTTTTTTATATTGTCAATAAGTACACCAACAAGTTTTAGGTTATTTAGGGCCTTGGATTAGGCGAGAGGAAAGTAAACTCTCCAAGGTCACTCTAAATTTTCAAACATGGAAGTCTGAATAGAGAGTGAAAATCCAATAGCATTAGGGAGACTGGGAAAGCTCCGTGACTGGGAGTTAAGCACGAGGGTTTTTGAAGATAAGGATGAGAGATACCCCCTCTCTTACTTGTCAGATATCACCTCAAGACTATTCCGCTTGGCTTCTGATACAAGTTGGTGTCTTTAGTTGCCTATCCTAGGGATCTACACAGGTGGCTGCGGAGGGGAATCCCGTGGCACCTTAGGCCGATGTCGCATCACTTTCATCAGTACCTATGGAGGTCACCCTTGCAAAGCTTGGGGGCTTGCACCAGCAAAGGCTATTGTTTGGAGGTCAGTGTAACTTCCTCTGATACCTTTGCTAGTAGACTTGGGGCATAACTACCCCAGTCTATTTTCAGAAGGCCCTTATTATTCACTTTCTTGTGTTTTGTTGTCTGGTCCTAATCACCCATAGCGGAAATACTTGGAATTTGTTTGAATACTGAATTTTTTAGGGACAATTTTAGTGTGTGTTATGTGCTCCTAGTCGTCCTAGCATTCAAATTTCTTTATTCTTTAAGTAGATCTTATTAAATAATTCAAAGTGGCTGACCGATCACTTAGACAGTCCTGTAGACTTTGCGAGCTTTCACCTGCAAGTCCAAAGCCTTCTCCTAGAAGGCATAGGAGCGATTCTACCAGTGGCTTTCAACTAGTGGCAGCTGGAGCATTAGAGATTGATCCTTCGCTTGGGGGCATCAGTGTACAAGGTAGACTTGGTACTACCACAAAGCCAGAGAGGAACACACCAGTTCTTTCTCGGGTATTCTTCTAGTTGGAAGTTAATATTGAGGTAGAAGATCTCGCAGAGTTAGTTGTGGTTCTGAATTCTCCTCTCCCTCCTGATCATTTAGACGTATTGTTATACATTAGAACTCTGACACATAGGCCTTCAAGCCCAGGTCCACACACAAACATCCCTTCAATGACCACTGTTGGAAGCATGGCATCCACGATGAGTGCTACGACTATGTAGAATCCTATATCAGTACAAGGGGGAGGAACTATTTCCATCCCTTATACATCTTTATTTGGGTCTATTGCTAGCACATCCTTGTTTGGGTCTACTTCCATTATGTCGATGAGTGGAAGTACCAAGCACATGCATCCAGTTTTGGATTCTTCCCTTTTGGAATGCCCTCTCAAGGTATTCCTTCAGTTCCATTAAGTGTACCATTGACTGCCTCCATGTCCATGATGAGTGGATCGACATATTTTCAAGGTTTTCCTTTTGGAATTGGTCATATACCACATTCCAATCTGACAGTGGGGTCTATGCCTTTTCCTTTCACAGGTCAAGGTACTAATCCTTTTCAGAGTTGGACTAACCCCGCGGTTAGTGGAATCGGAACTGGGAATCTGCATTTCAGCCAAAAAGGGAATGTGTCACACTTCTTGGTCAATTCATTTTGAATTTTTCCACTCTTAGCTAATGCTTGGAACCCTTACCAAGGGTTTTCCACTCCATATAATAATTCATTAGGGGGAAAATTTGCCGGTTACGAAGGTGTTTCGGCTGGAGTTGGTCAAACTCCGAGTTTTGCTGGACCACAAGGGTCACCTTTTGGTTCAGTAGGTTCTACCAGTTACTTCGAGCAACCTAGTGCCTTTCAAAATCCAGGTCATTCTTTTCAGACGTTCTGGAACCCGCCCAATCTAGGTGGAATCCCCAAGGTCCTCCGAGACTTCCTTTTCTGGGCACGCTCAATCTGCCAGACTTTACTAAGTTAACGAATGATCCAATTAGATACAATCCAGCTTGGCCTCTGATCCCAACGAAACTTACATCGGATATCCCAAAATTCAAAGGGAAGAGTGGGGAAGACCCAGGTGACCATGTAACCACATTCCATTTATGATGCTCATTGAACTCCCTCATCGATGATTCTATTAGTTTGAGACTATTTTAATGCACCTTAATTGGCAATGCAACTAAGTGGTATATAGAGTTTCTAGGGGGCACCTTTACGTCTTTCGTCGATTTGGTGAACATTTTCTTAAACCATTTTTAGTTGCCTGTCCGTTACGAAGCTGGAACTGAACTTCTGGCCAATTTTCATCAGGACACGACCACTCTCATTTTTGATCATATTCAGGAATGGAGACAGAGAAAGAGGCTCATCAAAACCAGCATTCCACTTGAATTTCGTCTTGAATGGTTTTTAAAATCATTACAACCCGGGGTCTCCAAAGACGTTTCTATGTCCAGAGTTTATTCCGAAGAGCAGGCTATCTTTCGCCCCAACAGTTAGAGCTGATATATTCTCATTTTGGGACCCTTAAGAAGATCTTGACTGATGCTCCTAGATCCATGGTTGATATAGCCAAACCAAAGCCAGGCTCGCATGCTGATGGTATTGTTGGATCGATTGATGTGAATGAGGTGAACCTTCTGATCCAATTGCAACAGTTATCTATACAAACTACTTCTTCCAATCAAGCTACACCGTCTACTACTCCACCTTCTCAACCTTCTTCTGTAAATGCCATTCAAGCTTCTAACCCCAAAGGAAATCAAAATTCCGATGGGAAGAGGAAGGGACGAGGTAAAAAGAAGAATCAGGATGGGAAGGGTAATGTGAACAATCCCGACAATGGTGCTTGTGAGGGTGGAAATGAGTCTAAGAGGAAAGTTAAATTTCCATGCAAGTTGTGCAGTGGAGATCATTTGACTCATCTCTGCCCGAAAATTCAAGATGCTTAGCGCTTGTTAGTGCAACAAGGGTCTTATAGTTCCCAAGCTATCTTAACTAATCCTTTCCCCCAAGGGCAACAGTTTCTTGCTGGCACGAACTCAAACCCTGGTACCTCTACAGGGGGAAACTAGGAGGGGGATAATTCCTCAAATGTTTTCATGATGAGTTCTAATGTTAATGTGGCTACACAGTCACGAGATTATGGTGAAGCAAAAACATCCAAGGATAAATCGGTTCCTGGAACTATGGACCCAATTCATATTGAACGATCCTCTGTCGAGTCTATGCCTTGGATACCGAAAGGTTCTGCCAAGCGCGCTATTATTGACCCTAATGTTAGGGCAGCCCAAAACTACTCCATTGTAGAAGATCTGGCTTAGAGTCCATGCACAATGTCTACTTTAGAGGTACTCCAGTCGTGTCCAGCTCAAAGAAGTGCTTTGCTTTCGGCAATGGGGGCAGTAGATCCAAATAATTCTTTAGCTCTCACTTTCGATATTCATAATGTCAAAAAGAGACTTCCTCATCATATGGATTTTCAGATAAAGTCTACTTACCGGAAAACAAATATTTTTCGGATGGTTATAGATGAGGGAGCTTCCACATGTGTCATGTCTATGTCATGTTGGAAAGCAATTGGATCACCGGCAGTTGTTCCTTCACCCACTATCTTGATAGCATTTGACGGTCATTCTCATAGGCCGCATGGGATTATCCCAACCTTTCCTATATGTGTTGGAGGAAAGGTCGTTAATGTCGAAGTAGAAATCATTGATGCCAACCTAGATTACAATCTCCTCTTAGGAAGGAATTGGATTTATGAAATGGATGCCATAGTTTCAACTCTCTTTTGAGTCCTTTGTTTTCCTCATGAGGGGAAAATTGTTAAGGTTGATCAATTGGATTATTCTCCAGTTGACCCCTGTGAAAATTTAGATTCTAATGTTCCGATGGTGGATAACTCCCATCAACCTATAGAGAATATAGGAGTTGGAATGTACTCTTCCTTGATGGGTGTATTTGATCTTCCCCCTCCTACAGCTAGAATAGATACAATTTCATCCTCCAAGGAGCCTTTATGAAAAGAGTTTTTCGTACTCACTATTGTTTGGATCCTGGGACCTTACCTTCATCTGCGACCACATTAGATGAAGGGAAGGTGGGTGGAATATAATCTCTTATGTCTATAGCAGAGCTTATATATGAATCTATTGATAACTCTACAAATGACCATCCCACTCCTTCTTTGGAAAAGGAGTTAGATGGTGATGTGGCTCCTATTGGGACCCTTGATTCCACTTCTGCTTTGGATTGCTTAGATACAATTTTTCCATATGATGAAGAAATATTCGAAGTAATGACAACTGTGGATCGACCATTGGAAGATTTACATCATCGTTCATTTTTTCATCCTCCTTTGCATGAAGTCGAGTCTAGATCCTCCAATCTGCTCACTAGCGATGTTTGTATGGTTCCTTTGGCTCTAATATAGCTATCTATTGAAGGTAATATATTGATTGGATCAATGACTGTACCTATAAACATCTCTAGGAACAAGCTGGTAGAGCCCCCAAATGGGCTCTACCTTGAGAAGTACTTTTCCTAGGTTTCGGCAAAGCAGTGGCTTCTTTGTATATTTTGTATTTTTGTACATATATTATCGGGATTTTTTGTGATATTGACACTTTTTTTATATGCTTTTGCAGTTGTTGATGGATGACTTGGTCTATTTCAGATTCGCCGATGGTGCTAGTCAGCACACTCGTAACCTCGCTTCTGCAGCTTGGGTGATTTATTATCCAACTGGTTAGTTGATGGTATCAAGGGGAGTATGTATTATTCCTGCGTCAAATAATATGGTCGAGTATACTGCCGTCATTAATTTACTATCCAAATCTATTTCTTATGGAATCGATTAGTTGGTAGTCTATGTTGATCAAAACTGTTAGTGTCACAATTGAATAACATCTATCGGGTTCAAGATCCTTGTTTATATCTCCAATATTTGAGAGTGAGGGTGTTGCAAAGATCATTTGTTTATATTAATTATTTGGACATTCCACAATCTAATAATTCATCAGCAAATTCTATCGCTAATAAAGCTTTAGATTAGCACATCATTAATTTATCAAGATAAAATCAAACATCAAAAATCTGGAACTGTATATCATAAAATCGTCTGTCTGTACATAAAGTGTGTCAAAAATAATATACACAATTGGGACTAAAATTCCCATAATCATGTCCAGTACATCTAATGGCCCGGCTCAAGATGAGCGGCTAAGTAGGTGACATTGTTTTGGCCACACGCTGAAAAAGGCAAACCCAATCGCGTGGCACTCCTACCACGCGACACTACATATCCTCTGGTAGATCTTCTACAGCCTCCATCGGTACCCGGTGGGTCAACCTCACCAAGTTTCGCTGGACTACGTATAAGACTCTCTCAGTCTCTACAGCCGCCTCTTCGGCAACTCTTCCGCGATGCCTGTGCCGTGGAAATCCATTTGGTTGTACCGACCCACATCTGGAACATGATCATTATATTAGTCACTTTATCCCATTAAAAATACCTTTAAGTTCATTTTCATATTTGAAAAACATAAAAAATCATAAAAATTGGAAAAACTTTAAAAAATGGTTACCTATCTCTCCCCATGCTGCATCTGGTGGCAGCATTAGATCTGGATCTCCCTTGAAATCCATTCCAGCATAAGGATAGTCATCCACAATGATTATTTGCTGCTTCCACCAGGAGAAGAAATCATCGTCAAAAGCAGTCCTCAGTATCTCTCCACCTCCAAGGCATTTCATCAGGTTGGCCCACCTACCCATCCAAGGATCTCGAGGGCTACTGATAGGAACTGATACTTTGGGACGTAACCCTGGAACCTTCTCAAAGAAGAAGCACAAAATGGTCCCATATTCAAAGTTCTTGCTCTGTCCTTTCCGAATGGAAGATAACTGACTCTTCATATTGGTTAGAAGAGGTGTACACCAGTCAAACACAGTAGTGAGACAATCTACGACCATGCTCATGGATAGTCGTGATGCTTGGTGCAATGAGGTTGATCTGTTTACCCTGGCTATGGTGAACAGTATGATCCTCAATGGAAAAATATCTACATGTGTGATTGGAATTTGGCTTCCAATATTCTCCAGATGCCCCAGGTAGTATATATGCACATAGTCTTCCACAGAAAGACTACCTTGTGATTGGCCTATCAAATGCACCACTTCTCCTCTCTTAGAGAGTCCAGTGATAAAGTAAATATATTCTATCTCTATCCTTAAAGGCATTTGATCAATAATGAATGCATCATCTTTGATACTCCAATAGCGGACTAACATTTCAAGCAAGTGGGTGTTTTCCTTCATATTTTAGCATTTTGAAGAATTTTAATAAACCACATCCCCTCAATGCATCCAAGGCTTATTTATCATTCATAACCTCATCATCAATAGTGGCATGCTCCCTTTCCCTCCAGGTGATTGTCATCCGGAAAGAAAATCAAGTTTAACCATTTGATTTTTATGTTTTAATTTCAAACCACGTATACCTGGGTCCATTTCATTCATAGTCGCGTGTAGGGCCTATGTATACATGGGTTTCTCATAACCAACTTGCGTATATGCCACATTGAGATTTTTAACATAACTTACAATGGTAAAACCTCAATTAAAATTTCTAAAAATAATCACAAATTGATGCAAGCTAGATTTGGGGGTTACCTGGTGATTTTGAGTCAATTTGAATGGTTGAATTATTTGGGGGGTGAGTTTGCTTCTTTTTCTCCACAGCTTTTTCTCTCAATACAAATGGTAAAAATGGTGAGTCAAAATTCATTTTATAAGCTTTGAAAATGTCAAATTTTTTCAAAACTTCATTTTGTTTCGTCTCATGAATATTTTAACTCGAGAGCTTGGATTGTCGAGAATAGGTTGTTTTTCAGGACATTTTGGATGCTTTTTTGAAAGTTTTAAGTTGGTTCCATGACGCTGACCCATCATGGCAGGTATCGTTTACTCACTGGCATATAGGTTAAGGAAACCATTTTTTCCGTTTCATTTTTCATACTAGCCTCCAATTGTCGATACACTTGCCATAGGGTCGATCCCATCATGTTATGGTTCGTAAACCATCTTCACTCACTGACTTTTTAAATCATGACACGATGGTAGAGCCATCCTTTTCATGGGCATTGTAGTTAGCACCTCACTAACATTGGTTGCCCATGCTGCTTCATTGAGTAGGCTCGGGAGTCCTCTTTAGTCTTGCCATGACTTGTGCGTTGAAGACTCATTCCTCTTTGCTTCTTCGATTCGTTCTGGCCTTATACCCTAGAGGCTCCTTTGTGATGAGTTGTACTACTGCATTATATTTTGACCATTTGCAACTTCTGGCCTTGAGTCAGCTTTACTTGGACTCATGTTTAAGCCACTTTTTGACCATGTCTTCTGCAAAAATCAAACTTGCAATCCCTCAGCTTTTGCAACTTGACACACCTTTAGACCCATGGAAGAAACATCCCTTTGAGTGTCCTTGATTAGTTTCACCTCCCTGCATTGAGCATAGGAATATTCACATCCCAAGAACTATATCATCTGTTTCACTGACACTCATTCTTTCCACTGTACTATAGCATTCTTTTATTCTCTTTCTAGCTTAAAGAAAAAGACAAAAAATTATATTAAAAAAAAAAGAGCGGGAACGGGACAATATTTCCATATATTGTTGGCAACTAGAGTTAGTTGTGTCGCCCTTGAACAAAGCACTCAAAAGAAAGTCTCTCCTCCATTTGGGCGAGATTTAGTTTGACTTAGGTATGCCTTAACTTTGTTATTGAGTCAATTCTCCTTCGATTGGCTATCTCTTCCAATCATATGGAGAGTTCATTCATGCCTCTTGCATGATGAAATTATACAGATACATCATATGCTGCCACATGGTCATCATTGATTCGTGCTTTTGTTCAAGGGAAGTAAGCCTGGGTCGGCCTCTCTGCGGTGTCCCTTGACCTATTTTTCAGTCAGCCATCCCTGGTTGTCAGTGTCTTGTCTATCATCACATCAGTTATATTGGTCCTTTACTCGTGCCAGTTTGAGAAGGTCTCCATTGACTTCTTTCCAATGGGTCTTGTCCTTAACAACGACAACATCTTGCTCTAAGGACAGGCCTAGAGCCACACCTTGGCCCTATTTTCATTATTGATAGGTCGCCTTGTGCTCAACATTGCTCAGTATCATGGGTCTTTGACTGAGTGGTTTCCCTTATGTTCGACATCAGCTTACATTATCACACATTGGGATTTGTGTAGTGTTTTGGTTTCCATTTGACCCTATTGGTGGATTCCTCGCCTCTGCGTCAGATTTCATTATTGGTTGGTTCAGAGGGTTTCTATCATGCACTAGCTACATCTTGTGTATGCCAGAAATGTGCTTCGGTCGGGTTACTACATGTTTTTTGTTCGATTCCATCCACATTATTGGCCAAAGGGTTACACTCGCGCTAGATTGATGAAGGATGCCTTAATGCCTTCCTTCTAGTGGATCTTTCCCTATCGACTACGGCTCATTACTCTCGGGCAAAGTTCTAGAGTCCATTTGGAAGTACCTTTGGGTTTGCAGTCATCAGTGGCAGATCCTTCACTATCAACAGTGGGAAACCATCATTGTCTCCTGATTGATAGATTCTTACAAGTGTTCAACTTCAGCTCATCTATTCGCACTTGTTAGATTGTACTGGGTACCTTAACTCTCATTATCATTATCGATGAGTAGTCTCATGTTTGTTAACGATATACATCAATGACTGGTAATCAAATGATTTCTCACATGATCGACTTTAGATCATTTATTTTCATTGTGTAGAAATGTACCACGGTGGTCGGTGAAGACCTCGTGTTGCATCAGCATTCTTTGGTTCACTTCTCAGTTGCTCCTCTTGCTGCTAGTTGACACCATTCCACAGTATATGTTGCAGTCCTTCCCAACGATATCCTATTGCTGGCATCTGAGTTGTGATGTAGTACCATCTTATTCCATCATGTTCATTTGGTACTATTGGGATCAGTTTTGACATCAGTGATCAACTTCATCTTTTAGCTTCATTGATCATCTTCTTATATGTGATATTCAAACATGTACTTTTTCGATCGTGATCAGATGATCCATTATGTACTTTTAGTTCCTTATACTTGTATACATAGTGGATCCACTTGTACTTGATATGTAGGACATGCTTTACTTTATTTGAGCATGGGCATGCCCGCCTCAGACGGTTGTTTCTTTCTTATCTTCTTTTGCTGGCTTGGTAGGCTAAAATCTGGGGAAGTCCTTCCCCATTTTTGACAGGTTTCCTTTCCATATACTTAATACATTTTGGCCATCATGTTCCCCTTCTGACCTCATATATTAGGGGGCATCTGTTATATCTCCAAATACCACCTTATGTATTTGTGATGCTTGGTTTATCGCCTAGGGCAACCCCTCCTTCCACAATTGGTCCAAATATTCAAAAAATAGTGTTTTACTCCCTGTACGCGACTTTTCCCTGTATTAAATGCATGTACACATGGGTCATTCTATACCAAACCCACGTATATGTCTTAAAACACTTAAAAAAATTAAATTTCCTTAATTATGGGTAGAGATCACGGGTTTTACCTATTCATTACCTATTAGTGCCCATGGCCCAACTGGTCCCAACTGTTTCCCAACTAAAAAACTACTTTGGGAGAAGTATAAAAAGACTTCAATGGGAAGGCCTTAGGGAGGAGAGAAAATAGAGAATTACTCAGCTGAGATTATCCCCTGATCAAGTTTGAAGATCCCTGTGCTTCAAGCACTTCTCAAAGTTCAGGAAACCCTTGTTTCCTTGAGAGTTGATATCCTTTCACTTGTTGGAGATATCCTTGTGTTGGTTATGGAAGGAGCCTTTTGAAGACCAGGACTGGATGGACCTGGAGGACGGTTCCACTTGGAGCCGGAAGAGGAAGACTCAGGCGAACTCTTTTTATGTTTTGATTATAGTTATCTGCAATAAAAGAAACACTGTCTTGTCCCTGATATCAACTTTGTTCTTGCATCTGATTTTATTGTTATGGTTTATGTATGAATGACTATTTGAATGTATAACTAACCATCTACTTATATGTTATAAAGTTGATTTCACTATAATGATTTATCTATATGCTACTGTGCATCTTTGAATTGGTTGTTTTGCAGGTTCAAAGATCGTGAGGAGTTGCAGAGCGTTTGAACCCTGCCTGGAACTACCCGAACGAAGGACCCCTGGGTATGTACATCCTCGCATAGTTTGATCATTTAAGCATTTTGCCTAAGTTATTTTCTTGTTTCTTGTTGTAGATTACTATTGCTCTGCTAGGGTTTTGACCCAAAGCCCTAGGGGAATTTATCCCTTAACACTAAGTTATCTTGGTGGGTATAGGTATGCCTCCCCCACTCACTAAGATCTAATACCACAACATAAAATGAGACTTGCATTGGTCTCACCCACTTCTATTCTTATCCTCTTTCACTTAAGCTCTATTGGTCTCTCTCTCTCTCTCTCTCTCTCTCTCTCTCTCTCTGACTCCACTTTGTTGTCTAGTGATTGTGTCTTTACAACGTACTTCGGTCATATGTTTTTATCCTAACATTCGTACGTTGGGGGGAATATGTTATCACCAAAAAATTGTTCATCTAGCCTAATTTACTAGATGGATCGAAGTACACCATGTAAGGCCAATTTTACCATAGTAAAATTGCTTTCACTGTGAGAAAAATAAACCACATTTGTTAAGTAATTTATATTAATCCCATGAAGAATAATTAAATAAATCACTATTTATTTAATTTTCTTCTAGGAATAATTAATTAGACCATTGATTAATTAATATTCCTTGTCACATTTGACCCAGTTATGGAAAATAAATAGATAGATTATTAATCTTATTTTTCTCTAGGAATAATTAATTAATCACTAATTAATTATTATTCCTTGTCAATTTTGACTAAATCCCTTAGGAATAACTAAATAAATCATTATTTTTTTATTATTATTCCTTAACCATATTTCTTGAGATGTACTTTTTCCCTCTTAATCAAATATAATAGAATATTCCAAGTGGTTATTCCTAGAATGGGGTTAATAATATTTTATTATTTCTCATTATTCGAGGATAACTCAATATTTTTTTCTAGATAGAAGGATTTTCCATTCGTTATTCCCTTTTGATCATTTTCATAGTTGCACTCACTATTGTAACTCTGATTATTATCGTTGTCGCACACCATTTTTATTCCATTTGAGTTCCCATTGAGCTCAAACATTTTATTTGTTAGGTTTACACATTACAGAGGAGAGAGACTCTACACAAGTTGAAGACGTTTGAGGATAGCCAAGAACCCATCCCATAGAGGGGGACTGGCAGTAGGAATTTACAGGGTAAGTTCCTCAGATAGAACACCAAAAGGACACCGCTCACAAACAGATCACAGATCAATGCACCAGTATTTTGACGTGGTTAAAACCCTCAGAGAGGGAAACAGTCCACGGCTTGCACCAACGTGGTACTACAAGCAATTTATTAATAAAATAATGAAAATTTACATAAGCTTCTCTCATGCATGGTGAACCTACAAATGACCCTCCATGCGCTTTAAATAGAATTCATGGACCAATCGGGTGTCAAGCCACGGATCAAGTGTTGGTAATACTGAGGAGAGAATGAACCCGTCGGATCACTACATATCGTGACCGTCGGATTGTAAGTTACAAATGTACATAGTAAAGAAACACACTTTACCTAACTCTATACTAGACCAAGTTATACTTAACATTTATTTGTTCCCTTCACAGGTGTTATTAAATAAAATCTATTCTTTGTATATCTGGTTTCCATTGGATTATTGGAGTTACCCGCATTTATTACTATTTCATTTTGTTGTTTAACTATGATTGTGGCATAGATCAGGTCTTTGGCAGGTTTTGTCTCTATCATTTGTTACATATCTACAATGTTTAACATCCATTTATATTGTTGAGATTGTTTGTCATCCACAGTCTTAGGTGATTTCTTTCCATACACCTTTGAGAAGAAAACACTATAACAGTAAAAATGTGACAAGAGAGGCCACTATGAAGGGATTCAACCTCCTTGATGACCTTAAGGAAATGGAATCGAAGGAACACATCATCCATACCTTCCATATCAACAATAACACACCTAAGAGATATCTCAACCACTTAAACATCTTGCCACTGGGTCCCATTGATCTTTTGATCTCTTCACTTATGGAAACTCTCATGTTATAGGCATTCCAGCATCCAGGGACATCTGGATTATCTCATGGCCCTACAAGCCAGTGTCTAGGGACTTTTCCCAGCATATCTGTGCCAGTGTCTATGGAATTCAAGGCACTTTTCTAGCCCAGAATTTCGACCACTACCCAGAACTTGTTATAACTTTTAGAATCCATCAAAGACATGATGACAAGACTAATAAACCAAAAATCAACCTCAGGACTAGGCCTGACCATCCAAAAACGGGTTTGACATTATGTCAAACACTTGGCATCAATGCAACCTACAGGTCTAGGATATAAGCTAGAGCATAAGTGATTGAAAACTCTTATGAAACATGACAAGAAGGACCACCACCTTCTCCATTGAACTGCTATAAAATCAATTAGGTCTTTCATCCACCAATTTAACAATTACAAGTTAATACATGAAATAACCATGAGATGAACCTGTTGGGTTGAGGGGGCCTGACCCAGGTTCAACGTTAGTTATCCAAACAAATCCCTACACTACTGGCCCTTTCGGCATCAGCCCGCGGGGCGCAGACTGAAGTCTCACTTGAAGCAGTATGGGGGGATGCTGGAACCAAGTTCTGCACCCTTGAGATTGTTGTGATGTCGGTTTCTTTCGGCTATACCTGCCTTCATGTAGATGGCTTAGGCCTCTGTTACGCCCTTCAATACCTTTGTGAAAGGGTATGATTGGCTTTCACGTAGCCCTAACCTACTACTGAGGTATTTTTGTGCTGCTAGGGCAGCGAATTGTGGTATCTCCCAAACTAGGTTAAGTGTCTTTCCTATCTTATTAACGGATCTTAGTTAGCTTCGCGTAAACAAATATTTTTACCTGCATTCACTTAACCAACATATTACATATATTTCTGCATCATATAAGCATTATAAGTGAAATTCATACCCAACATATCAAGATGCATAAACAGGAAATAGTGACGCAAAAATTGTAGAATACTTCTCTTTATTGATAATTCTGGACAACTACAGACTCGACCCACCTTGTGCATTCAGCTGCAGGGCTCCACATAGTTAGCTGTGGACTTCTAAGCCTCGACACACTCAGTTGTGGACTTCTAGGCCTCTGTGCACTTAGCTGCAGAGCCTCTACCTACGCTACAACTCGAACTTAGACTTATTCTTAGAATTATCATTTTCTTATATGTTTTATCTTATTTCCTTTAAACTACTTAGAGCTTAGCTCTATTTATACAATCCCATGGTCCACGGGCCATGGGTAGATCTCTTACAATCGACATTACATTTCCAAAATAAGGGCAGACAACCCTATGACTCTTTAACATATACGCGCTCCGTGACCACCAAATGTAGTGATTTTACACTTGGATTACAAAATTTGAACAAAATATGAGCTTTAGCCCAAAACGTGCCCTTGGGGGATCTCATGCCCAATAGGCCCCCAACACAAACATTGTGGCTTGCCCTCGAGTCACTCTACAGGTGCAGAGATCTTAGCCCGAAGACCTCCCACCTCCATTTGGATCATCACAACTTTGAGAGCGCACTGAGAAGCCGCCTGTTGGACTTCTTCCACTTACTGCTCGGTGACTACTGCTGAACTGCTACCCTGAATCTTCTGCTTAGTGGTCTACAATGTCACGAGCTTGCCTTCAATGGAAGTTGTGATCATATATGCTTCATCTATCCATGGCTATAGGCTCACTTTTAGGACCACTTCTTTGTGTCGAGCGACATCCACCTATTCCTTGACCGCCTTTGCCTCCTGCATCCATGCAAGCCTTTGCGTAATGGAAACTGTCTATGCAGTCCCTTTGACCTCATCATACCTTTGTTGTAGCTCATGAAGCTGTATCTCCAGGCACTCTACATTCAGGTCCTCCTGTAGGGTGGTTAGGACTTGAAATCACTGTTTAAAAAGCTGCATGCAGTCTCCCATTACACTGTCAACTGCCGTTATTGTTGTTGTAACAGTAGTGGTACATTGTTCCCTTACTTCTAGTGGAGTTGAAGGCTGAGCCCACAACTACAATTCTGCGATCTGTAGGTTCCACTCCAACTGAACTGGGGCTGTCTCTGCTCGAGCATCATGCACCCCTGTGGCCAACTTGTGGAAGTGCACCTCTACCGGTTCTTCTGCATGAATGTCCAACTTTAGGACCATTCAGTAGGCTTCCTCCACTACCTGCATTATTTTCTTATTCTTCTCCATTACCTCGTTGCACTACAGGCCCAACTGCTCGATGTTTATGCGCTACTCGCTCATCACCTGCAGAGCGTGACACTCCCGAGCCCTGAGTTCCGTGGTGACTCCATCCTGCAAGAGGTAAAGCATTTCCTGAGGGAGTGTAGCCATATTCAATCCTACACCTTTTAGACTACTAACGGTGGGCCTGTCAGCCTCATTTTTTGTAGTGAGTGCCCCATTAGGTAGTAGCACTGCGTTGGTCACCCTTGTGCGCAACATCTCCTCGGCAACTAAAGTGCCGATCGTGAGGCTGGTGGAGACTGTGCTATCCTAGATAGTGTGAACCTACAAATCTTGCAGCTCTATCTGGAGAGCCCCCAATACCAACTGGTGCTACTCTTCAAACTATTAGAGGGCCTTCGCAGTGACATCCCTCACCATTTCTCCGATATCATGCAAATCCCCTTCAGTGAGGGTGATTGGGTCGAAGGATGTCTTTGATGCCTTGGTTTTCTTTCATGGGACTACCTTCTCTCACGGTCGTGGATACTTGAGTTGGGTGGATGTCATTTGTGGGTCCGCGCCACCTTGTTCTATTGGATCCTCTGTTTCTCCTTCAGCCCCGGGCGAAGGTGACTTCTAACCTTCGTGCTCTTCTCCTCCTGTCTTCTATTGTTCGACCAATTTTGTAGCGTCGCGTGCTACCTGGGCCTTAGCCTTCACTTCCTCTTTTCTGTGTTTCTCTGCCAGCTACACCATTCAGAGGTTTGTTTCTTCCTTCTTATGTTGTGTGACGGACTTGTCTGTTTTTATCGTGGAGCCTGCTTGAGCGTGCCACTCTGGCAGCAAAGACTCGAGGACTTAGAAAATAACATCATCAGTCACCAGATATGGTAAGTTATGTCATGTCTTTGTAGGGTCCTTCTGTGCCCTGATAAAGACATGGTGGAAATCGACTTTGAACTTTTCAAAGCTCTGCAAATTGGTGGATACTGTGGGTGACAACCGCTGCTTGTAATTCATCCCCATCCGGATACTCATCTCCATCAAGATCCAAAATATCTTGCTTTCGTTTATACGCTGCGTGTCCTTGGTCACCCACAATGAAGCATACTTCACTGCCTCTGGGAGGTCCGATGCGATCGAAGGGAATTTGTTGTCTTCTGGTAGCTCCCATGCCACTAGTATGATTGAGAGAAAGAGCCATGTGTAGTGGAATGTCTTGCCCTTCTCCTATGCCTCGAACTTGCTGCATAGATAATTCATAAAGTTGAACTGGACTCCTTTAATGCATTGGGCTGCTAGTGCAATCATAGGTGTGGGAACCTCATTTGCAAGAGACTTCCATATCACTTTCCCTACTAAAATTTGTGTTGTAACGTTGACTGCAGTGTTGTTAATGCTAGAAATGGCATATCCCCACTTCTTCTTCTCCAACTTGAACTTCTTCTTCATAGATTTTGCGAGGGCCAACTCGCCACCTTTTCCTTTTGATATATTGGTTGGATCCTCCCCTGAGTAAGGCACCTGTGTGATTTAATGGATAAAGTGGTTTGTGATGGGAATGGGCTCCTCCAGCAACAAATACCCATCATGCACCAAGCAGAGCACCTGCCTGATGAGGAAGACGGTCACTGGGGTGTGGTGGTAATGCAACACCTAGAGTAGGTTGAGCAACCCAGATTTCTCTACACCCTTGAGAAAGGTGTACGGCTTCAATTCAATTGTTCTAGTAGTCACATCAATTCGTTAGTACATTAGCTTCTCAATCACTAAATGTGGGAATTTCTCGTGATCTGCGAGGTCCCAATATTTGAATTTCAATATAGGAACCCACCCTAAGTGCGGCCCCTAAAAAACAATGTCATCTGGGAGCAACGGATTTTATAGGGAGCTCTTGCTCTCGTCTATGTCCTTCGACACCTTGGATTTTCCCTTGAGTGAAGGAACATATTCTGGTAACCAAGAAATAGGGTCCACACCTTGGGTTTCAACTTCCATTTCTACGTCCTCCTCATCCACCAAGATTTCTTCAGATTCTTCCTCATCGGTCTCCAGATTAACGGCCTTCCCCTTTTCCTGCAAGGTGAGCTTGGTACTTTGTGGTTTTCTTGGTGAGACGCACACCGGGATCATAGTCTGCTTATCCTTGTTTAGTCTTGGTGTTCTGGGGGATTTAGGGATTTCAACTATTACTTTGGAACTCTTTGGGGCTTCTACTACTGTAATTTCATACATGGCTTCCTTGGGTGTTGACATCATTCTAGTCAAGAGGTCCTACATCTCCTTAGGTAATGTCTCAAACACTGAACTTGCTCTCAAATCCTCAAAATTTGTAAGGTCCATACAAACTTGATAGCGCAACAACTAAATTTCAAAATGCCAAGTGTTTTTCATTGGAAAGCAACTTGTAATTTATAAGGCCTTTTGAATTCAATTTCGACCATTCCCCCCACATTCGACCCATTAATGCTATATTCGTGGTAGATTTCCAAGAATCTAGTCCATAAAGTTCACCTTAAATTCCTGTCGCCCGCTCCATTTGGCCTTAAACTGACCATGAAATCATGAATAGTGACTTTAATGGTCACTTTCTAGCAGACCTGTGTGCTGGCGTAGCTATCTTCGCACTGTCACAAACCCTGTGACACTTCACTACTTCGCGTAGTCCTAAAATCACGCAGCTTCTCAACCCGGGAAGTGTAGTTTATAGTCCCAGGCCTCCTTTCAGCTATCTAGAGTGATAAGACTGTGATTCTATTGCATAGTTATATGGATGGGCCACCTGTGTATCACTTCAATCAACTACCATTCACATTTCCTGGGAAAGGATCTCCATTTAATTTAACCAGCTAGACCGTGCCACCATCGGTAATATCCTTAATAACATAGGTCCCTAGTCAATGCATTCTGAGTTTCCCTAGAAATTTATCAAACTTACTGTCATACTACAACACTAAGTCATTCACCTTAAAGGTACGCAACTTAATATGTCGGTCATGCCATTCTTTTTCGCTGCTTTTGGACCTGTTGATGAAATCCAACCAAAAATCTCTCTTCTTCAAGCTCATCGAATTGCATGAGCCTCTCTTTCAGGGCTCCAAGATCTGTCATAGTTGTAAGAACTGCTATTCGCAGAATAGGCACGATGTATTCCATAGGCATTACGACTTCCACACCATAGACAAGCCTAAAAGGGGTTTGTCCTGTCATCTTTTTGCATGTTGTCCGATAAACACACAATACTGCAGGTATGCGTAGGTCCCAATCACTTCGCTGAGCATTGCAAACCTTGGTCAACGCATTTTCAAGAAATTTGTTGAATTCCTCCACTGTCCTATTAGCTTATGGGTGATAAGGTGTGCTCTTCTGGTGATATATCTAAAATTCCTCAGTTAGTGTGCTGATCGTCTCATTCAGGAAGTGCGTACCATGATCACTCATCAAGATCTTTAGACATCCAAATCGCATCAGTACATGTTCAAATAGAAACTTCACGGTAGTCACACCCATGCAATCCTTTACCAACTACGCTTCTTCCCAATGAGTAAAGTACTCCGTCGCAGTGATAATGTACCTCGCGCTTGTCTTTCCTTGGGGTTAAATAGGTCCTACAAAATCTGTTGCCCACTTTTCAAAGGGTCGCAATGTTATTTGTGGATTCAAAGGAATTTCATCCCTCCATGATGGCCTGCTTTTTCTGTTGAAAAGTTTGCAACAAGAAATTCTTATTGAGAATGCAACAAGATGATGGAGCTTAGTGGAAAGGAGTCGCCTTCACTAAGTGGTCCCGCAGGAAAGTTTTGGCGCAAAGTCTATTTTTAGACTATGTTTATTTTTAGACATATGGATCATGGTCTATGAGTTGCAAGATGTTGTTTATGGATGATTGGTCATGTTGGGAAAAATAGATGGACTTCTTTTTTTTGGATCACAGTGGTGTGATCAAAGTCTATTTTAGATTGTCAGGTAAAAATAGAAACAGTCAAATATTGTTAGTAATATTTGGACTCTAAACTTTATCTTATTCTCTTGGAGCACTTCAGTTCGAGCTACGGATGTGGCACATGTAGCTACAATAAGGAAATAAGTGGTTCTTATGGGTTACTTGAGCTATTGCATGGAGGACTTCAGTTAGGACTTCAGTGATTGAGTTCTGTGGAGTTGGATCAGGAGTTGGTGGAGTTGTGATCAGTTTGACTTAGTTGAACTAGTTGTATTTAGTCTAACTGACCAATAGACTAAGTGATGAGTTGTGTGAATTAGTTATTAATTAATTCACTAATTATTAACTCATAATGCAACTAAAGAATACATCATTTAACTCAGTGCATGGAAAGTTCAACAGAGACAGGTGTTAGAGGTAAGTGAAAGGGTGAGTTGTGACTATCAGTTGTGCATAAGATTTGCACATGCAATGGATTGAGTAATGCCAATGAGGCCAAGGGAAATTGTAGCTTGTGCTCACATGATTTTTCCAAGTAAATACGAGTTTTCTTGAGCCATTATCATTCATTCTCATGCAGGTATTGTGCAGTGGATGCAGGCAAGTAGCGGAGGAGATTTGGAGATCAGATCTGAGCTGTATTGTGTGTAACAGGTGGAGATAGCGCTAGATAATTGTGAAGAGTGTTGTACTATGTATTGTTACATGTTCTCAATCAATATAATATATAGATAGTTGGGGTTTTTAGCAAGATGCTTTCCCCAGGAAAATACTGTGTTGATATGTGTGATTGATACTTCTATGTGCACATGTTATTGTTTCTACTTCTGTAAATTGATGATCAACTGTTAGGGTCCCACCCTAACCCCCTTATCTATGTAATGGGACCTCTTCATAGTCAAGAGTCAATAAAGCCCATATTAATAATTGTAAGTGGTTAATCCACAATTAATAAAGGAACCACAGTTAGTTGCAAATGGGCCGTAGTATTAGATAGATGGTATTAGTAATAGCGGTATTGACCCGTGGTATACTCATAGGAGTCCTATAAAAGGATAGAAACTCCCTGTGAGGAGCATCGTGTCTTATTTTTGTAATCGAGCTCTGCTCTATTGGAGGTTGCCCCCTTGAAGAGGCAAGTGAACATTACTCTCTGAATAATAAAATCATCGCCATTTTGTGTTCTGGGTATCTTTTCTTCGCATATTCTGTGTTCTCGGTATCTTTTCTTCGCATATTCTATATTTGGGTATCCTTTGCAGGTTAAGAGCATAACAAGTGGTATCAGAGCACTTTCCAGGGCCAGTGGGATCTCCATTTAGTAGCAATTTTTTTTTGGCTCGAGACGTGTTCCGACGTCTTTAAACCACGGGATCTGTCGTTGAGCGCATAAATCTGCGGATTTGGGGAGGCATGCACGCAGGAAATACAAGAGGTGGTCACGTCTGTTGGACTCCCTTGTAACCCCTGTGGGTACCCCTTCGAGTAGTAGCGCATTAGACAGAATCGCCACGGACTGTCTTCCACGTACCCTCTGGGTATTATATCGGAAGCCCCATAAGCTCCCTGAAAACCTCACCATAGATAAACCAGCGACCGTCTTGCGGCTACAGTACACCAAGAACAGCACTCGGAGAGATTACTCGCCCATACGATAGGGTAGTTGGGTGGTACGGCT
>APFE031407678.1:64921-107886 GCA_000404065.3 Pinus taeda
AACAGAGGATTATTGACCAGTTATTTTAGTGCGGAGTGATCCATATACATCTTAAAGTGACCTCATAGCAAGGAGTGTCGATACTTCTGGAGCGCATACACCATAGCTAGCCCCTTGTGCTCAGTGGTGGAATAGTTCTTCTCTACTTAAGATAATATGCAACTTGCGAATGCGATAGTGTGGTCCAAGATTTCTCCGCCATCATGTGTTAGTATTGTCCCCAGCGCTATACATGACGCGTCAACATGTACATGAAACTCTTTCTTCTAGTTTGAGAGGACTAGAATCAGTGCTGTAACCATCTTTTCTTTCAATATATCTAGGATTTTCTTACAATCATCATTCCAGCAGAATGAGACATCCTTCTTCAACAATTTTTCCATCAGTGCGGTGATCTGGGCATAGCCTTTGACAAAATTTCTATAATAGCCTGTATGCCCCAGAGTAGCACGTAGCTGTTTCACACTCCTCAACGCTTCCAAGTTTAGAATTACCATGATCTTCACGGGGTCTACCATTATCCCTTGTTTGCAAATTGCACGCCCCAATAGGTTCCCAAAAGGAATGCAAAACAAACACTTCTTGAGGTTGAGCATGATCTGGTATCTTTGATAGGTATCCAGTATCAAGCGCAAGCTCGCTACATGGTGCTTAACCAACCCAAATACAGTCGAGTCATCAAAATAGACCTCAAATAACTTATGAATGAATTCCTTGAATGTCACGACAACCACACATGAAAATATAGTAGGCACATTCTTGAACCCAAATGGCATTACAGTGTATTGAAAACAACCCCACTCAGTCCCGAAGGTTGCCTTGCTCCTATCCTCCGGTGCGATTTTGATTTGGTGGTACCCAGAAAACCCATCAGTGAAGGAGTATGCTTCCTGTCCACCTGTATTATCCAACACTTCATCTGTGAATGGAGTTGGGAAAGGATCATGAACACAAGCATCATTTAGTTTTATGAGATCCACACATATCCTTATCTCATCCTTTTGCTTCTTCTCTTGCACCACCATTGGGCTTACCCAATTGGATTCCTCCATAGGCTCAATGATGCCTACTGCTAACATTTTGTCTAGCTCTAAGTAGACCTTTTCCTTGTATCTCAGATTCATGCAGTAAGGCCTCTGCTTAACTAGCTTCATGTCAAGTTTTAACGTGATCTTCATCACTTCTAGATCTCCGTTTATTCCTTTCAAATACGTAAACTTTGTAGGGAATAAGTCTTGATATTCATGGAGTAATTTAGCGACCTTATCCACCATTGTGTCATCCCAGTAGTCTTCAATATTCGCGAATTTGGGTTCTATCTCTGTACCAATGTTCATCTATTTAGTTCTCACCGGCATAGTTATATCAGGGTTCTCAATCTACAGTCCTTGAAACTCGTGGTGGCCCTCTGTTTCTGGAATGTTAATATTTCATGGATCCTTGTCCTCCTCTTCAGTAGCTACATTATAGCATTCCAGTGTGCAACTTAGCTAAGTATCCCATTTAGGCTACGTTAGGTTTAAAGGATCCTGCAGTATCCTAAAGATGGCTTCTTTCACCTCTTCTAGTGCTTCATCAATACTGTCAAACCCATCCTCAAAACTAAATTTCATCATGAATATTTCACGCAGGATATCCCATTCACCTATCCTATGTCGGAGATTTGTTTCTATATACCAATTCATTGGGATAACATACAGGGTGTGACAGAACATGTGCATCCACTCAGGTTGGGGATTTTCTCCATAGACATTCGTCCATTTGGCTAAATATGCACGTGGATCATTCTGCCCATCGTACTTGTCTGTTAGTTGCATATTAGGCTTCCCAAATATTTCTCTCATCATCCTCTTACATTCACGTCAATCATCAAATATTTTCTTATGCATACCCCACCATCTTGCGGGTGTAGCGGCCAGTGTCGAGTCCAAGGTTTGGAAGTGTTTCTTTTCTAGCACCTCCCTTTAAAATGCATCCAAAAAGATATCTACCTCATTCAGTCCATCATAAGTAGGCAAAGTTCTTACCTCTGATGACACATAGTGTAGCGACTGGGTCATCATGTTGCAATTCAGTGTAGTTACTTCATGTAACCGATTCTTCCAACATTATATTTCTTCGTCGGAATCCAAAGTACAGGAACTCTCGCGCTCCCATGTAATCCATCCATTTATGGTGGGATTCACCCAGTCTTGGTCTCATGCTCTTATCTTATAGATGTAGTCCAAATCATCATCACTCTCATAATCATGGATTGGTTCCTGTTAGGACCCCACATTGTCCCTTTTTTACCATATATTTTGCTATTATGTCATCCTTTTCCAACATATATTTAAAATCCATGTTATTGTTTTAACCCATTTTTCCAAAGGCATACAATATTTCTTCTCATTACTATACATTTAATTTATTTTACATATAATTACATTACCTTCATAGTTAATTATTGAATCAAATTACTGAAACAGTTTATCTTTGCAATCCACGTTGCTGAAACAACATTTTGTTAATGGGAAAACTGATTTCCCTATTTTGGCATATTGGGTTAAAGATAGGACTTACGATGCAATCAATTGTAATAGATGTCTCCTCTTTAAAAAGAGGAGACATCTACATTAGAGGGGAACAAACAGATTGCGGGAAGGTCTAGCTGAAGGAAAAGAACTGGAATCTTTTTTTAACATGACATATTGATGGATGAATAAAATACTATTCTAAACATTCCTTTCTAGTTCCCATTCCCTGGGGAATCTTGTGAGAAGGACAGGGCCCACCTTCATCACAAGATTCACCCATTACATTTTTGCAGTGTGTTAAGTGTATTTTCTATCCATACCTTGTTAAAGTTCTGTTCACTGAATGTTGCTTATGCGTTATTGCTGAACTCTGTTTTTCCAATTGATTGCTGCATTACTTCTCGAATTCATTTATAGTTAATCCATGAGTGCTTTATTGGCAATTAAATTTACAGAGTTAGTTGGCAAGCATGGTAATCAAAAATAGGTGCTAAAGATCCCTGCTTGAGGAATAGGGCCCTGTTCTCTGTTACAGTATAGCTAGTGCTTTCCTTTGCAGATTGATTCCTTTTATTAGATTTCTCTTTTTAATGAAATTAAGCATTCTTTGATAATTTTATGCAATAGATTGTTTTTGCTGTAACTCAGAGTAGAGCTTCAATTTTCTTAGAACAAGGTGTGATTAGTATACTTATTACTACAACTTTTACTACTTTTGAGATTGAGCATATACAGTGTGTAGTTGCCTTTGAAATAAACAGACTTCCCTGGGTTGACAATTTATGTAGTGCTTAGTTGAATCAATAAACAATTAAAGTGACCAACATTTTGGCGTTGTTGCTGGGGAAGGCAATCATAAATTTCAAAAGCACTAACGTTTTTCTTTTAGATGTGCAGAATGCATGAGAGGATGCAAGAAAACTAATCCTACAAGTGGCAAGGGCAAAGGAGGAGGAGGAAGAAAAACTTTTATTGATGAGATTATATCAAAAGTTGAAACTTCTCAGAGGCTAGGCTCTCAGAAGCCAAAGACTCAACATTCTCTCCAAACAAACTACGAAATAGAGGAAGTTGTGGGCCCTGAAAGGGTTGAAGAGATAGTAGAGAATACTGAGGAACTAGTAGAAGACATTGAGGAACCAATAGAAGATATTGAGGGACCAGTAGAAGACATTGAGGAACTAGTTCAAGACATTGAGGGACCAATGGAAAACATTGAATACCGGGCAAGTGCAACAGGGGAACAACCAATGGAAGGAAACAATGAAGGACTCTTTGGTGGAGGACAAGTAGGAGGAGACGGAAGAGGTGAGAATTCTCTCTCCACCTTGGGATTTCCTATTGGGGATCTTCCTAGAGGGGCAACTCCCATGAAGAATATCCCACTCTCAGCCTTACCTAACTTCCATGGTTTATCTTTTGAAGATCCTGATGAGTTTCTTTTTGAGTTTGATATATTGTGTAGAAGTTATGATTATGTTACTAATGCTCAGAAATTGAAGCTATTTCCAGCAACACTAAAAGGAAATGCACTAAGATGGTTTATGAGTCTAGGAGGTCATGCAATCACAACATGGGAACAAATGAAGGAGAAGTTTTTGACCAAATATCAAGACTACTGTCTTACGAGAGGAAAAAGGGAGGAACTATTTAAAATGGTCCAAAAGGAGGATGAAAATTTGGAGGACTTTGTGGAAAGACTACAATATAATCTGCAGAGATCTAATCACCCCAATGTAAGTAAAGATATTCTTAAAACAATATTATTGAAAGGGGTAAGGTATGATTGTTTAGACATGCTAAATATGCTTGGTAAAGGGGACATATCTAAATAATCGTATGATGAAATTGTTAACCTCTACAAGAGATGTTCAAGAGGAGCTGCAAATAAATCAAAAAGCAGGGATACATATTCAAGAGTCGAAAAATCAACCAGTGGAGGAGCAACAAGAGCTGAAATAGGTAATCTACTTTAGGAATTCAAAACTGAAATGTTAAGTTCTTTTGCTTCATAGATTGATACCTTGCAGGTTAAGAAGAAACAAGCAAAGGTAGAAGCTGCTTTGGCTATCTTCTGTCCCAAATACAAAGATAAACATCCACTAAGGGAGTGCCCATTGGACAAAGTACCAATTTGCACCATTTGTGAGAAGGACCATGAAACTCAACAATGTCGTTCTTTACCAGGAATAAAAGAAGCATTACAACCAACCGAAGAGGAAGACGAAGCAGTCTATTTGCTAACATAGAGAAGGCAATGGAAACCACGAGGACAAGATATGAACTCTAATATGCCATTTACATCCTCCAATCGTTGGAATAATTATCCTTCTTTTAATCAAGCAAATTACCTGCCCTTCAACCAAATGCAATACCCACCCTTTAATCAGATGAATTTCCCACCCATGCAACAAACACACCCTCCCTTTGTAGACCCTGTAATGCGGACTCGTTGGCCTCCACAACAATCTTATTTTAATCAATGAAACCAAAACTAGAGAGCTCAACAAATCCCGTTCCCAAATCAATTTCCTCAGTTTCAGCAACCACTCTCTCTACCATCAGGTGCTCCACCAAATAATCAGACAATAAAACCCCAGCTTCCTGTACAACCAAACCCTAACCCTAATAATAATAAAGTTGTGCAAGTCATTGATATTCACAGCCAGTCTATACCTACTATTTTCTCTGTGTAGTGTAATGACATTCATTTACGATCTGGGAGAATAGTTGAGCTTATTATTGATGATATTACCTCTTCCGACTCTGACAAAGAGGAGATAGAGAGAAATAGTTTACTGAATAAGGGTGCTGAAACACCAGAGCCACCCTCTAATAAAGGTGTTGAAACAACAGAGCCACCATTCCCTGAGCATTTAGCTTTGACTAAGACACCTGAGCCGCCTACCTTTAATCTTCTAGGGGAATTACAGAACCTTTATGTCAAAATTCCGCTCTTACAAGGACTCAGAGATGTACCAATTTATGCCAGAACTATGAGAGACATTTTTATTAAGAAACTTGGTAGGAAATCTAAGGATCCCCTTACAGTTCATGTTATGGGTGATCTTTCTACTTTAATGTCCGGAAAAACTCCTCTAGTTAAATGTGGTGATCTCGGCCATCCTATGGTTATAATATAGATTGGAAAAACTATTATTTCACGAGTTCTGGTAGATCTAGGTGCTGCTATAAATATTATGACTCTTGAAACCTCACAATTATTACAACTGAAGAATGTAATAAGAGAGACACCAATCATTATGGAGTTAGCTGACCGTTCCACAATCAAACTAGAAGGAGTTATTGAGGACCTGATCATTTTAGTTGAATCCTGGAATTACCCAGCTGACTTTGTCATACTGCAGACTAAAACAAAGTTGGTGGGACATCGTTTAATTTTTGGAAGACACTAGCTAGCTACAACTGATGCTTTTATCAACTATAGATCAAGTTCAATGATGATTTCTAATGGATTTGAAACCAAGAAGCTTACCCTTTATCCTCATGCCACATCTATGATTAATAATGATGATTCTGTATGGTTGGATTACAATGATAATGCTACTCAACCCATTTTGACTAGCGGGTAAGCTTTAACTCTTAAAGATACCATGGAGGATGAAGTAATTAGTAATTTTATTTTTGAACCCTCCTCAGTCACATATGAAACATATAACAAGTTGACTGCAATTTTGGAACCTGAAACCCAGGAAAAGCTTAAATATGAAAATCTACCTCAAACATCAACTGCTATCTCCTATAAAAGCATAACAGTAGAAATCGAACCTGGCAAAACATTGAACATAAATCCCAACTTATCAGATGCTGAAACACAACAGTTAATGACGTTACTTTGTGAAAATAAGGAAGCATTCGCATGGGATTATACAGATATGAAGGGAATCTCCCTTGAATTATGTACTCATCGTATCTATATCAAGGAAGGGTGTCGGCGAGTCTGTCAACCCTAGCAGCGAATGAATCCAAATTTGAGAGAAATTGTTAAAGAAGAACTTCAAAAATTTGCTTAATGCAGGGTTTATATACCCCATATCTGACAGTGAATGGGGTTCTCCATTGGTGATAGTACCTAAGAAAAATGGGAAATGGAGGGTGTGTGTAGATTATAGAGCCTTAAACAAAGCTACTCAAAAAGATCATTTTCCCTTGCCATTCATTGATCAGGTTCTAGATAATTTGTCATGAAAGAGATTATTTTCGTTTTTAAATGGTTTTAGTGGATATAACCAAATCAAAATTGCATCCCAAGACCAGGACAAGACAACCTTTACTAGTCCTTGGGGAACTTTTCCTATAGAGTTCTTCCATTTGGACTATGTAATGCTCCAACAAAATTTCAAAGAGCAGTGATAGGAATCTTTTCTGATATGCTTAATGACTCTATGGAGATATTTATGGATGACTTTACCCCTTATGGTATGAATTTTGAAGATGCATTACAAAACCTTGAGAAATTACGTAAATGTTGTGTACTAGCTCACCTTTCCCTGAGTACTGAAAAATTTCATATGATGATGAACGAAGGAATCGTACTTGAACACTTTATTTCATTTCAAGGGATTCAGGTAGGTCCATCCAAAGTACAGTTAATTCAAACCCTTCCTATCCCTAGAACATAAATTGATGTAAGAAGTTTTTTAGGACATGCTGGATATTACAGAAGATTTATCAATTTTTTTTCTAAAATAGCTTCTCCTTTGTTTGTGTTACTTATGAAAAATGCTGAATTTAAGTGGACTGATTTTTGCTGGAAAGAATTTGATGAACTCAATCATCAGTTGTCTACAACTCCTATTCTAAGGGGACCTGATTGGGCACTTCCCTTTCATATACCCTCTAATGCTTTGGATACTGCAATTGGAGTTGTCTTGGGACAAGAGGAAAACCATCTTCCTTATGCTATCTATTTCAGTAGTAAGAATATGACTCCTTCTGAGCTTAATTACACAGTTACTAAAAAGGAACTTTTAGTAGTCGTTTATGCTATTAATAAATTTCGAAATTACATTTCTGGTTACCCTACTTTTGTTCATACTGACCACTCGGCTATTAAGTATTTAATGAACAAATCTATCACAAATGCTCGAGTTACCAAGTGGTATTATTACAAGAATTTGATATTAGAATTGTAGATCGACAAAGTAAAGAAAATGTAGTCGCTAATTTTCTTTCTCAGATAAAGGTTGATGATAACACTCCAATAGATGATTCCTTTCCTGATGAGTATTTTTTTGCAGTATCTTCTCACTCACCTTGGTATGCAGACATTGCCAATTATCTGGTTGCAGTAAAGTTAGCATCACACCTATCACATCGGGAGAAAGTAAATATCATTCAACAAAGTGCTCGATATAGCTGGAAAAATGGGTGTCTTTTCCATACATGACTTGATCATGAAATCCAAAGATGCATTAGAGAAGATGAGGTTTATGATATACTGAAGGCTTGTCATCATGGTACTTGCGGAGAGCATTTTGCTGATTAGAGAACAACACATAAAATTCTCATAATGGGTTATTATTGGCCCTCACTCTTCAAGGATGCAAAGAAATATGTTTAAGCCTACGATAGCTGTCAGACAATGGGTCAACCTAATCATAGAGATGAAATGCCATTTAATCCCCACGTAATACTTGAAGCCTTCGAAAGATGGGCTCTAGACTTTATAGGACCCATCAATCCTCCATCCAGTCAAAGAGTTTACATATTGGTCTGTACATATTATATGACTAAATGGGTGGAAGCTAAGGCACTCATTAGAGCTAATGAAGAATCTGTTTTAACCTTTCTATTTGAAGAAATCTTTGTTAGATTTGGAGTGCCTAGAGAGCTAGTTACAAATGGAGGACCTCCTTTAAACTCTCATGGTTTTAAAGGCACGCTTCAAAAATATCATATTCATCATAAAATGACTACACCTTACCACCCCCAAGCCAATGGATAGGTGGAAAGTACAAACAAAGTCATAGAAGCCATTTTAACAAAAACAATGAAGCAAAATAGGAAGGATTGGTCTCAAAGGCTGCCTGAAGCATTATGGGCTTACAGAACTACCTGGAGGAGCACTATAGGGTTTTCTCCCTATGAATTGGTTTATGGTAAAAGTGTTGTTTTTCCTGTGGAATTTCAGATTAAAACCTTAAGAACTTCTTTAGCTGTTAACCTTGATTTGACTTATGCATAGATAGCCAGGTTGTAGCAGCTTCAGGAATTGGATGAAAAGAGGTTAGATGCCATCCATCAAACAACTATGATTCAACAGCAAAGAACTAGGTGGCATGATAAAGCTATTAAGCATAAGTAGTTCCAAAAAGGTAATTAGGCTTTATTGTATGATTCTCGGTTTGAAAATTTTCAAGGGAAATTACGAACAAGATGGCTGGGACCGTATGAAATAGATATTGTTTTTCCCAATGGAACAGTAAGGCTCCTAACAATTGATGATTCTAGAACACCACTATTAGTAAATGGGTATCGACTTCGTCTGTACCAGCAACCCATTTCTAAAGAGGATTTTAAGGCCACCTGCATCGCAGATCCACATTATATCTTTTTGAGGGAGCCTGCTGCCCCTCATTGCATTTAATTTCTGCATTGTATTTTTTTTATAGTATTAGATTAGATTTCTTAACTAATAATCCCTGTCAAGGGTTGGCATGTTACAATTGATTATTTTGTAGATCTCAGATGTAGGAGAGACTGATGAAAAAGAACAATCTCATTGCAAGCATATTTAAGCTTCATTTTGTGAAGCATTGTCATCTCATTCCAATCCACAATTCATTCCCCCATTTCAATCATTTTTCCTTTTTCCCTCGCTATGTCCCCCATTGTTTTTTAGAAACATTTTCCCCATTTTTATCATTAATAAAATAAGTATTTTTTTAGCAACATTTTCCCTATTTTTCCCATTTATAGCAACATTTTTCTTTACTTTCCCCATTGCTGAAACACCATTTTCCATCCATTTTCCCATTGCTGAAAGGCCAACCTTTCCCCATTTTCCCTGTTGCTAAAACACCAACTTTTACCCCTTTTCCCCATTACTGAAACACCATTTCTCCTCAAGGAATTATCATAAATTAATTTCCATTGTGAGAATCACCTATTGCATTATTCTTGTAACTTTGTTCTTTCACTGCCTTCTCCTATGATTATATAGGCCTTTCATATAATTACCCTCATATTTCAAAACCCTCTTCCATAACCATTGATGATCTATTAGCAATGTATACTATATTTTTCAAATATCAATCAAAGTAAACATGAGGTATGTGTTTGTTATGTGTAAATGTTATTAAATTATAGTTAAATGAGAATATTATGACATTATTACCACGCTCTCTGTACATTTAAACTCATTATTTCAGCCGTTGTTGGGGGGAATACCAAAATCACATGCCATCATTTCACAACACGCCAATCACCATCGTTTTTTTACCCACAATTACGTCTTATCACCCCGTCTCTGTCCTATTATTCCATGATCTCATTTGCAAAATTTACTCTGTCTTGGGTGCGGTAACTCGGTTTGTCACTATGCATTTTACTGAAGCTAGCAACTATGGGAGGACCTGCTATTCAACATGAATCCAGCTTGATAGCTTTATTAGAATTACACCGAGAGGTATATCATATATTTTAGCGAGCAGGCTGGGTAGATTATTTTCAGAGGCTTTAGGGATTTGATCCATATCAAGTCCTTGAATTTGCATGTAATCTATGGGATGGATACTCTACTATTCAAGGATTTCGAATTCAAGTCTCAGAGTATGATATAACATAGGTTTCAAGCCTACCAGCCACTGGCACTTGATGGTTTAGCTGTAAACAGATCATTTTGAACGCGCAACAGGACTTTCTTCTGCTAGGAGAGCAGGTCAAGCCTAAAGGCAGGGGTGTCACGCTTCATTCATTACCACATCCATGGCCGACGATTGCAGAATTCGTCGAGCACTACTACACCTGTGAAGGTCGTTACTAGGTAGTTTATCAACATGATTTTGTCTTGTTAAATCATTTGAGACATGGTCGATTGTTAAATATGACGTATTATCTACTTTGGTCTCTAAAGAATATGTCACATTAATGTATGCATGCGAAATACCCACTCCTTTCCCTCACCCATCATCGTCTTGTCCAGCTATTAATTCAGAGGGGTTTGGCTCAACAGAATCCTCCCCCTCTTAACAACCCATCCCTAGAGCCCCGAGAAGCTACTGAAATTCCTCAAGCAGCAGCTGAAATTCCCTAAGAAGCTGCTGAAACTACCGAAGTTCCTCAACCAGTTCCTAAAATTTCTCAACAGACCCCTGGAATCCATCAGCAAGCTGAAAATCCTTTCGAATAGCAACTAGGGAGCATTCTTGATCCCCCAGAAATCCCACCACCCACATCAGCCAACCCAATTGCTCCTTCCACCACAACAACTCCATCCGATAATTTAGCAGAATCATCTAGTCCCACTGTCAACATTCCTAGTGATGATTCTGAAGATAACCTTCCCATTGCTAAGCTAAAAAGAAAAAGGCAAGATAATACTACTTCCCTACCAAAAAGACAAACAACGGCCTCAACCAAAGAAGCCACCATCCTTGAGAAACCCACTCACAAAAGGAAAACTACTACTCTCCCTGCCTTTTTATCTCGAAGACAAATGAGGATGTCTACTGAAGCAGCAACTGTTGCTACCATCTCAAATTCCCCACCTATTAGCCTAAAACCCCACACCCCACCATAATCCCAAGTCCCTAAATATTTACCTGTCTCACCCTCGGGTACTGAAATGCAAGACGCCTAGGATTTTGTGACATCATTTCTTTTAGAAAATGTAGCTGCCACACAAGAACCAGGTGCTGATCCACCAAATTTGGATACCCAAGATGTTGTACAACATGTAGCTGCCCCACAGGAATCAACTACTGATTCAGCAGCTGCCACAACCACCTGCTGATGAACAAAAAATAGATGACCAAGATGTAGCTGCCCCACAAGAACCAACTACTGATTCAATAGTTGCCACACAAGAACCACCTGCTGATGAATAGAAAACATACGACCAAGATGTAGCTACCACACAAGAACCAGCTACTGATTCAGCAGTTGCCACACAAGAACCAAATGTTGATGAAAAAAACATAGACAATCAGGATGTTGCACAAGCTGTAACTATTACGCAAGAACCAGGTACTAAGTCAGCAGCTGCCACACAAGAACCATCTGCTGATATGCAAAATCTGGATGCTCAGGATGCTGCAAAAAATGTAGCTATTACAGAACCGGTTGATGATTCAGTAGTTACCACACAAGAACCACCTACTAAGGCTGAAAATGATGTAGCTGCTATGGAACAACAGACCATTCATTCACTAGAATCAGTGGCTGAGATTGCAACTGCTACACAAATCCCAGTCACCTTGGCTTCACTTTTATAAAAAAACAAGTTTCTAAAATCAGAACTCGAAGCTTATAAGCAAGAATTAATAACAGCAAGGGAAGCCTATGACGGAGAACTTAATTTGTACATTTTAACCCATGCAGCATCTGCAACTGAGAAGAGTACAGAGAAAGACCGGTATAACGAATATATGTGCAGCCAATGTGGTAATATTTATCATCAAGCTGGTTATAAAATAGTTGAAATTACACTGCCTGGAGCCACCCGTGAATCTACTTCTGTGGAAATTAAAGAGGAACGCCCTGCTGTCACACAAGATCCAGTAGGGCGTTCAAAAATGTTTAAAAAAGAGGTTAAACCACAAATACCTTAGCCTACTGTGATTGTTAAAACTCAAAGTCCCGTACCTTGCTTTACAAAAACTGTGTCTACTCAGACTGAACCTCAGCCTACAAAGACTGTCTTCACTTAGACCAAAAACACTCAAGCACAAATGGATAAATGTAAGAAAGAATATGTTATGTCACAAGAGAGGATCTTGCAGGAGCACAAATCATCACTGAAAAATCATATATATTCAAACTGGGAAGTTTTGGAACAGTCTTGTGCCCAAAACAAGGAGAATAAACAACTAAAAACTAGATTGCTTCTCATGTTTGATTTGGTTCAAAGATTACTGGCCACTAGGAAACCATCCTACAATTACTCTCTTTTTCTTGCAGAATGCTTAGTGTTCTTCCAAATAAGGGAAATTAGAGATGGGCGACCTCATGAGGTATTTGCACTTGAACAGTTTGTGAAAAATTTCACAGAGTCATCTACCTACCAGTGAACAAAATTTACTCTGTGAACTGTATGTCCATAATGAAGCCATCCTTGAGGATAGGAAGCTCAATCTGAACCCTCTGGTTGGTGATATTCAGATCAAGGCCATTGTCTCTTTCCTTGCCAATTAGCCCATGTGGTAGAAGGTCTTCCTTTCAGCAAGGCATAATGAAGATAATCGTCTTCTATGGATTCAATTCGAGCTTGCTAAATATCGCCAGTTTTTGAAGGAACCAAGAATGAGTGAGCACATCAGATAGTTACCAGCAGCAGTCTTAAAATACTGCCAACATTATGTCAAAGCTAAGGGAGTTCTTGCCTTACAAGCAAATAACTTATTTTGGCAACAATCTTCTAAGGAGAGGCAGGAATATCATCCCTTTAGTCCTCTTAATCTTGAAGCAGCAATTTCACGGCTACCTAACTATGTCAAATTTATTCAGCAGTGTACCGAAAAATGGTTAGGATATCATTTTCATTTCCCTCTTCTATGGATGATAGCATGTCAAGAGTATAGGGCTCATTACAGGTTGTCCAAAAAGGAGGAAGCAGCAACATGGCAGAGATTACAGAATGTTTATGGTTTCAGAGATCTCACTGATAACACCTTCTATACTTACTGCCTAAGTAATTTGCACTGCAAGGGCCAGTACTCGGGCTTAGATTCAGAGTAAGGTTGCATGAAGACATGCAACCCTTTCAGTTGGGGGGGATGTTAGGACCCCACATTGTCCCTTTTTGACCATATATTTTGCTATTATGTCATCCTTTTCCAACCTATATTTAAAGTCCGTGTTATTGATTTAACCCATTTTTCCAAAGGTATACAATATTTCTTCTCATTACTATATTTTTAATTTATTTTACATATAATAACATTACCTTCATAGTTAATCATTAAATCGGATAGTTGCTGAAACAATTTATCATTGCAGTCCACATTGCTGAAATGGCTTCGAGACTGCAGGGTTATCCTTATAGGACCCATCAATCCTCCATCCAGTCAAAGAGTTTACATATTGGTCTGTACATATTATATGACTAAATGGGTGGAAGCTAAGGCACTCATTAGAGCTAATGAAGAATCTGTTTTAACATTTCTATTTGAAGAAATCTTTGTTAGATTTGGAGTGCCTAGAGAGCTAGTTACAAATGGAGGACCTCCTTTCAACTCTCATGGTTTTAAAGGCACGCTTCAAAAATATCATATTCATCATAAAATGACTACACCTTACCACCCCCAAGCCAATGGATAGGTGGAAAGTACAAAAAAAGTCATAGAAGCCATTTTAACAAAAACAATGAAGGAAAATAGGAAGGATTGTTCTCAAAGGCTGCCTGAAGCATTATGGGCTTACAGAATTACCTGGAGGAGCACTACAGGGTTTTCTCCCTATGAATTGGTTTATGGTAAAAGTGTTTTTTTTCCTGTGGACAAATGCACAGACAGCCAGGTTGCAGCAGCTTCAGGAATTGGATGAAAAGAGGTTAGATGCCATCCATCAAACAACTATGATTCAACAGCAAAGAACTAGGTGGCATGACAAAACTATTAAGCATAAGTAGTTCCAAAAAGGTAATTAGGTTTTATTGTACGATTCTCGGTTTGAAAATTTTCAAGGGAAATTACGAACAAGATGGCTGGGACCTTATGAAATAGATATTGTTTTTCCCAATGGAACAGTAAGGCTCCTAACAATTGATGATTCTAGAACACCATTATTAGTAAATGGGTATCGACTTCGTCTGTACCAACAACCCATTTCTAAAGAGGATTTTAAGGCCACCTGCATGGCAGTTCCACATTATATCTTTTTGAGGGAGCCTGCTGCCCCTCATTGCATTTAATTTCTGCATTGTATTTTTTTATAGCATTAGATTAGATTTCTTAACTAATAATCCCTGTCAAGGGTTGGCATGTTACAATTGATTATTTTGTAGATCTCATATGTAGGAGAGACTGATGAAAAAGAACAATCTCACTGCAAGCAGATTTAAGCTTCATTTTGTGAAGCATTGTCATCTCATTCCAATCCACAATTCATTCCCCCATTTCAATCGTTTTTCCTTTTTCCCTCGCTATGTCCCCCAATATTTTTCAGAAACATTTTTCCCATTTTTATCATTAATAAAATAAGTATTTTTTTCAGAAACATTTTCCCTATTTTTCCCATTTATAGCAACATTTTTCTTTACTTTCCCCATTGCTGAAACACCATTTTCCATCCATTTTCCCATTGCTGAAAGGCCAACCTTTCCCCATTTTCCCTGTTGCTAAAACACCAACTTTTACCCCTTTTCCCCGTTGCTGAAACACCATTTCTCCTCAAGGAATTATCATAAATTACTTTCCATTGTGAGAATCACCTATTGCATTATTCTTATAACTCGGTTCTTTCACTACCTTCTCCTATGATTATATAGGCCTTTCATATAATTACCCTCATATTTCAAAACCCTCTTCCATAACCATTGATGATCTATTAGCAATGTATACTAAATTTTTCAAATATCAATCAAAGGTAAACATGAGGTATGTGTTTTTTATGTGTAGATATTATTAAATTATAGTTAAATGAGAAGATTATGACATTATTACCACGATCTTTGTACATTTAAACTCATTATTTCAGCCGTTGTTGGGGGGAATACCAAAATCACATGCCATCATTTCACAACATGCCAATCACCGTCGTTTTTTTACCCACGATTACGTCTTCTCACCCCGTCTCTGTCTTATTATTCCATGATCTCATTTGCAAAATTTACTCTGTCTTGGGTGCGGTAACTCGGTTTGTCACTATGCATTTTACTGAAGCTAGCAACTATGGAAGGACTTGCTATTCGACATGAACCCATCTTGATAGCTTTATTAGAATTACACCCAGAGGTATATCATATCTTTTAGCGAGCAGGCTGGGTAGATTATTTTCAGAGGCTTTAGGGATTTGATCCACATCAAGTCCTTGAATTTGCATGTAATCTATGGGATGGCTACTCTACTATTCAAGGATTTCGAATTCAAGTCTCAGAGTATGATATAGCATAGGTTTCAAGCCTACCAGCCACTCGCACTTGATGGTTTAGTCGTAAACACATCATTTTGAACGCACAACAGGACTTTCTTCTGCTAGGAGAGCAGGTCAAGCCTAAAGGCACGGGTGTCACGCTTCATTCATTACCACCTCCATGGCCGATGATTGCAGAATTCGTCGAGCACTACTTCACCTGTGAAGGTCCTTACTAGGTAGTCTATCAACATGATTTTGTCTTGTTAAATCATTTGAGACATGGTCGACTGTTAAATATGCCGTATTATCTACTTTTGTCTCTAAAGAATATGTCACATTACTGTATGCATGCAAAATACCCACTCCTTTCCCTCACCTATCATCATCTTGTCCAGCTATTAATTCAGAGGGGTTTGGCTCAACAGAATCCTCCCCCTCTTAACAACCCATCCCTAGAACCCCAAGAAGCTACTGAAATTCCTCAAGAAGTAGCTGAAATTCCCTAAGAAGTTGCTGAAACTCCCGAAGTTCCTCAACCAGTTCCTTAAATTCCTCAACAAACCCCTGGAATCTGTCAGCAAGCTGAAAATCCTTCCGAATAGCAACTAGGGAGCATTCCTTATCCCCCAGAAATCCCACCACCTGCATCAGCCAACCCAATTGACCCTTCCACCACATCAACTCCATCCGATAATTTAGCAGAATCATCTAGTCCCACTGTCAAGATTCCTAGTGATGATTTTGAAGATAACCTTCCAATTGCTAAGATAAAAAGAAAAAGGCAAGATAATACTGCTTCCCTACCAAAAAGACAAACAAGGGCCTCAACCAAAGAAGCCACCATCCTTGAGAAACCCACTCACAAAAGGAAAACTACTGCTCTCCCTGCCTTTTTATCTCGAAGACAAATGAGGATGTCTACTGAAGCAGCAACTGTTGCTACCATCTCAAATTCCCCACCTATTAGCCTAAAACCCCACACCCCACCATAGTCCCAAGTCCCTAAATCTTTACCTGTCTCACCCTTGGGTACTGAAATGCAATACGCCTAGGATTTTGTGACATCATTTCTTTTAGAAAATGTAGCTGCCACACAAGAACCAGCTGCTGATCCACTAAATTTGAATACCCAAGATGTTGTACAACATGTAGCTGCCCCACAAGAATCAACTATGGATTCAGCAGCTGCCTTAGAAGAACCACCTACTGATGAACAAAAAATAGACAACCAAGATGTAGCTTCCCCACAAGAACCAACTACTGATTCAATATTTGCCACACAAGAACCACCTGCTGATGAATAGAAAACATACGACCAAGATGTAGCTACCACAGAAGAACCAGCTACTGATTCAGCAGTTGCCACGCAAGAACCAAATACTGATGAAAAAAACATAGACAACCAGGATGTTGCACAACCTGTAGCTATTACACAAGAACCAACTACTAAGTCAGCAGCTGCCACACAAGAACCATCTTCTGATATGAAAAATCTGGATGCTCAGGATGCTGCAAACAATGTAGCTATTACAGAATCGGTTGATGATTCAGTAGTTGCCACACAAGAACCACCTACTAAGGCTGAAAATGATGTAGCTGCTATGGAACAACAGACCATTCATTCACTAGAATCAGTGGCTGAGACTGCAAGTGCTACACAAATCCTAGTCACCTTGGCTTCACTTTTATAAGAAAACAAGTTTCTAAAATCAGAACTCGAAGCTTATAAGCAAGAATTAATAACAGCAAGGGAAGCCTATGACAGAGAACTTAATTTGTACATTTTAACCCATGCATCATCTACAACTGAGAAGAGTACAGAGAAATACCGGTATAACGAATATATGTGCAGCCAATGTAGTAATATTTATCATCAAGCCGGTTATAAAATAGTTGAAATTACACTGCCTGGAGCCACCAGTGCATCTACTTTTGTGGAAATTAAAGAGGAACACCCTGCTGTCACACAAGATCCAGTAGGGCGTTCAAAAATGTTTGAAAAAGAGGTTAAACCACAAATACCTCAGCCTACTGTGATTGTTAAAACTGAAAGTCCTGTACCTCGCTCTACAAAAACTGTGTCTACTCAGACTGAACCTCAGCTACAAAGATTGTCTTCACTTAGACCAACAACACTCAAGCACAAATGGATAAATGGAAGAAAGAATATATTATGTCACAAGAGAGGATCTTGCAGGAGCATAAATAATCATGGAATAATCATATATATTCAAACTGGGAAGTTTTGGAACAGTCTCGTGCCCAAAACAAGGAGAATAAACAACTAAAAACTAGATTGTTTCTCATGTTTGATTTGGTTCAAAGATTATTGGCAACTAGGAAACCATCCTAAAATTACTCTCTTTTTCTTGCAGAATGCTTAGTGTTCTTCCAAATAAGGGCAATTAGAGATGGGCGACCTCATGAGGTATCTGCACTTGAACAGTTTGTGAAAAATTTCACAAACTCATCTACCAGTGAACAAAATTTAATCTGTGAATTATATGTCCATAATGAAGCCATCCCTGAGGATAGGAAGCTCAATATGAACCCTCTGGTTGGTGATATTCAGATCAAGGCCATTTTCTCTTTCCTTGCCAATTAGCCCACATGGTAGAAGGCCTTCCTTTCAGCAAGGCATAATGAAGATAATCTTCTTCTATGGATTCGATTCAAGCTTGCTAAATATTGTCAGTTTTTGAAGGAACCAAGAATGAGTGAGCACATCAGATAGTTACAAGCAACAATCTTAAAATACTACCAACATTATGTCAAAGCTAAGGGAGTTCTTGCCTTACAAGCAAATAACTTATTTTGGAAACAATCTTCTAAGAAGAGGTAGGAATATCATCCCTTTAGTCCTTTTAATCTTGAAGCAGCAATTTCACGGCTACCTAACTATGTCAAATTTATTCAACAGTGTACCAAAGAATGGTTAGCATATAATTTTCATTTCCCTCTTCTATGGATGATAGCACAAGAGTATAGGGCTCATTACAGGTTGTCCAAAAAGGAGGAAGCAGCAGCATGGCAGAAATTACAAAATGTTTATGGTTTCAGAGATCTCACTGATAACACCTTCTATACTTACTGCCTAAGTAATTTGCACTGCAAGGGCTAGTACTCGGGCTTAGATTCAGAGAAAAGTTGCATGAGGACATGCAACCGTTTCAGTTGGGGGGGATGTTAGGACCCCACATTGTCCCTTTTGACCATATATTTTGCTATTATGTCATCCTTTTCCAACCTATATTTAAAGTCCATGTTATTGATTTAACCCATTTTTCCAAAGGTATACAATATTTCTTCTCATTACTATACGTTTAATTTATTTTACATATAATAATATTACCTTCATAGTTAATCATTGAATCGGATAGTTGCTGAAACAGTTTCATTGCAGTCCACATTGCTGAAACGGCTTGGAGACTGCAGGGTTATCCTTACAGTTTATGTTGCTGAAACAGTTAAGAACAATATGCAAATCCCATTGCTGAAACAATCGTGATTTGCATTCTAGATTCGACAGCAATAGAAGAATATCATCAAAGAAGCTACTACATTGGTTGTAATGACCACACTCCAAATTCAACATTACCATAACCATTGTAACAACATTTTGTTAATGGAAAAATTGATTTCCATATTTTGGCATATTGGGTTAAAGATAGGACTTCCAATGTAATCAATTGTAACAGATGTCTCATCTTTAAAAGGAGGAGACATCTACAGTAGAGGGGGATGGACAGACTACGGGAAGGTCTAGCTGAAGGAAAAGAACTGGAATCTTTTTGTAACATGACATATTGATGGATGAATAAAATACTGTTCTGAACATTTATTTCTAGTTCCCATTTCCTAGGGAATCTTGTGAGAAGGATAGGGCCCACCTTCATCAAAAGATTCACCCATTACATTTCTGTAGTATGTTAATTGTGTTTTCTATCCATACCTTGTTAAAGTTATGTTCACTGAATGTTGCTTATGCGTTATTGCTGAACTCTGTTTTTCCAATTGATTGTTGCATTACTTTCTCGAATTCATTTACAGTTAATCCGTGAGTGCTTTATTAGAAATTAAGTTTACAGAGTGAGTTGGAAAGCATGGTAATTAGAAACAAGTGCTGAAGGTTCCTGCTTGAGGAATAGGGTCCTGTTCTCTGTTACAACATAGCTAGTGCTTTCCTTTGCAGATTGATTCCTTTTATTAGATTGCTCTTTTTAATGAAATTAAGCATTCTTTGATAATTATCTACAATAGATTGTTTTTGCTGTAACTCAGAGTAGAGCTTCAATTTTCTTAGAACAAGGTGTGACTAGTATACATATTACTACAACTTTTACTGCTTTTGAGATTGAGCACATACAGTGTGTAGTTGACTTTAAAATAAACATACTTCCTTGGGTTGACAATTTATGTAGCGCTTAGTTGTTGAATCAATAAACAATTAAAGCGACCAACAGTTCCGTATAGCATGATCCTTCTCAAATATTATCTTTCATATTCTTTAGATTGATTACCCCATTCACATTAGTATCCCAGTCAATTCCCAAGAGCGTAGGATAGGGATTTCTATCATCAACAATCTCTATTACTTCAAAATCTACTAGTGCACTTGTTCCCTCAATATCCACGATCACTCCCTGCAGCCACCCCATGGGTATGATTTTCTGTTGATTCGCCATCCTTAGCTGAATCAGAGACCATTGCAGCGCAGGTCTCCCCATTCACTCCCATGTCTGTTTCGGTAGAAAATTCGCATCTGATCCCAAATCCAGAATGGCTTGATCCATTTCGTATTCTTCAATTTGCGCGATGAGTTTCATTTCACACCCTGTCTTTGTCTTATGCTTACCAATATTTCAAACTATGAATGGTTCACCTGATGTGGTCCCAACACATTTATTGATGAGTTCTTGTAACCCTTTCATAGCCTTACTGTCACGCAGTAACTTCATACTGGTTTCCAAGAAAGTTGTGAGCATAGAGGGGTCCATCTCTGGCTCCAGTTTATCCTTGCTTCTTGAAGTGGAGGCCTTAACAAAGCTCTTCTTACCTTCCATGAATGCTTCACGAGCGCACTCCAAATAAAACTTAGCCTCTTTTGTCAGGGCTTTGTGAACCCATGTATTGTCTTCCGGCTATTTCCCCTTGTCATCTCTTATCGCGATTCCAATTCGGAGCACTATATTTACGTTTGGATCTCCCTCGTACGGCTTAGACATCATCATCTACAAGTTTTGAGTTGGGGGAGGTGGTAGCGCCCCTTTTCCATGTATCCTATCTATCAGCGTAGGACAATATTCTGTTTCATGATCAAACATCGTGCAATACTTGCACTACGAGCATGTTGGATTAGTGAAATCATGGGCATAGTGTCCTGGCCCCTTGCAATTATAGCAAATCAACTGTCCTCAACCTCTACCACGTCCTCCTCTTCCTCAGCCTCGTTTGTGCCCCTTAAATCCTGTCCATGCCATCCTTGCATTCTGGTCAAGGGGTTGTGTTTCGACCTAAACCTTGTAGGTGGGAGTTCATCATCAATTCATAGCTCCTGCAAGTCCGCTCATCATGTCCTATTGACCTACAAAAGTTGCATAAAAACTATTTCGGTGCTTGTACATACTTTTGTAGTAAGTGATAGTTATCCGTGGCATGTTTTCTGGCTACTTGACAGATAACACACCATAAAGCAGGCACTGCGCTAGGTCCTTCTTGAGCTTCCAGTTTTAAAGGCATCAATCCTCCTCCTGGAAGGTAATTTACAAGGACCAGGAAATGGTCTTCGTCATGACCCTGACTCTTGCATTTCAAGCACCATAGCTCCTCGCATACCTCTGGTCAAACCATCCTGTCCTACTTCAGACTTTGCATCCCAAGGCATAGATTTTGCAGCTGCGCATGGATCTACTGAACTCCTGGATTAGGATCTTGCATTGGAGTCTCATGTAGTCTCATGTAGTCTCATGGAAATTTCCAAGGCCTCTGCCTAAGTTGTTATCTTCTATTGTGACAACGCGCTCCTTAAGTGGGGTAGTAGCGAAGCCACAAACCACTCATGATGTTGTCCATCTATCAAATTCATATTCACTTCGTAGATTTGACACTTCAATATTTGATCCAATTCCCAAGGTGTCTTTCCTAGTTGCATCATGATCTCTTTGAATCCCACAATTGACTGCGCTTCAGATTTAGGCCCGCTAAATTCCCTATTTAGTGCTGCTTGGATGTCTACTACTCTAGCATTCGGGTTATCATTGGAGTACTTAATGTACCATCTTAGCGCATGATTTTGTAGAGCACTAACCTGTGTCACTTTCTTTATGTGATCACATGTAACACCTTGAGCCTCCCATACAACCCTTATAATGAACCAGAATTCATCCGGGTCCTCATTTCCAAAGACTTTGAACAAAGGCAACTTCACTATGTTTGCCATACTGAACCACGATGGAGGTGGAGGTGGTACAGGTGAAGTTGGAGGTGACGGCGGTGAAGATAGAGGTGGTGTGGGCAGAGGTGGTATTCACAGGAATCCTTATCTTATCAACTAAATAGCACTTCATGGAGAAACCTTCACTATTCCTTCTTCATCTCTTTGTGGGGGTGAAATCAAGGGGCTATACTCTAGATCCTTATTTCCTTCATTTCTGTAACTTTTTCCACTTCGTGTAGTCCCAAACATCAAGGTAGCTGCATAACCTATTTTTCACACAACATAATTTTAATCCAAGTATTCGAAGATTTTACATACTTACCTCGAAGTCCTTTGAAAAAGCATCACTCTGCCTCGTTATAGCTGACTGAGGTGTCGACTTCGAAATCAGTGAAAAATCCTTCAATGATGCAATTGAGCCCATGATCGACAACATGGGTGATCTTACCCTCCGATGCTTCCAACCTTCGCACTAGCTCTGGGCTCCACACAATAACACAGTCAAGTTTCCACCTTCCTTAGCTATCTGCTAACTTTGCGATCCACTCGTATAGCTCAGTAGGAAAGGAGGTGAAAAATATTTTGTGGATCTTCATATACAGGTAGCGGTCCAACCACTATTCTTTTGACAGTCACAGGTTTCTGTTTTCTTGTGTCGTGAACTCGTGAATCCTTCTGTCCAACCAGCCTTTGATTTCTTTCTTAGTTGGATTCCAATGATACAACATCACACATCTCTTATGCAGATTTCGGTCCCGACAATGGAACCATTTGTTGGCTTGAGGGGGCCTGACCCAGGTTTAGCATTAGTTAGCCAAACAAATCCCTACACTACTGGCCCTTTCGGCATTAGCCCGTGGGGCGTAGACTGAAGTCTCACCCAAAGCAGTATGGGGGGATGCTGGAACCAAGTTTCCGCACCCTTGAGATGGTTGTGATATCGGTTTCTTCCAGCTATACCTGCCTTCACGCAAGTGGCTTAGGCCTCTGTTCCACCCTTTAGTACCTTTGTGAAAGGGTATAATTGGCTTTCGCGCATCCCTAACCTACGACTGAGGTACTTTCGCACTGCTAGGGCAGCGAACTCTGATATCTCCCAAACTAGGATAAGTGTCTTTCTTATCTTATTAACAAATCATAGTTATCTCACCTAAACAGATTTTCTTACTTGTTCTCACTTAACCAACATAATTACATATATTCACGCATCATATAAGCATTATAATTGAAATTCATACCCAACATATCAAGACACCTAAACAGGAAATAAAGATGTAGAAAATGTAAAATACTTCTCTTTATTGATAATTTCGGACAATTATAGACTCGACCCGCCCTGCGCACTCAGCTGTAGGGGTCTGTGCAGTCAGCTGCGGACTTCTAGGCCTCTACTCACTCAACTACAGAGCCTCTACCTACGCTACAACCTGAACCTAGACTTCTGCTTAGAATTATCACTTTCTTACATGTTCGATCTTATTTCCTTTAAACTACTTAGAGCTTATCTCTATTTATACAATCCTATGGTCCGCGGACCATGGGTAAATCTTTTACAACCGACATTATATTTCCAAAATAAGAGCAGAAAACCCTATGACTCTTTAACATCTACGCGCTCCACGACCACAAAATGTAGAGTCTTTACACTTGGATACAAAATTTGACCAAAATATGGGCTTTTAGCCCCAAAACTACCCTTTGGGGATTCCGCAGCCAACAGAACCAGTCAATTAACCATGCTTATAACCAACATAAAACCATGTAAATAACAGAGATATAACAACCTTTAAATCCAAATATAAATAAGTTCAAAAGAAAGATAACTTAGATTTCATTAATCATCAGAAAATCCAACCAGGTTCGGGACTTCCACGTACCACTCGACCATAAACATGGCTGAACCAAATATTTCTTTCAATCAGTCATCCCCATGCCATATTTCAAGAATGAATGTGGGATCTCATGGATAAACCAATCCAAAAGAAACCAAGGGAATCCAAAGGTTAAACCACCTCCACCCTCACCAAACTGTGATCACACCAAAATTGGTGCTCCGATCACATTCGAACCAAACTTGGAATTCCATCCAGAATCCATCACTATCCTTGAGTAATTTTCTATTTCCTTGTTTCTTGGGATTTACCTCAATCCAATCCCATATCACTAGGCCCTAAACTGAGATGATTCTCTCAGGATTTACTGCAATTCAAACCCTTATCACTAGACCCTAAACCGAGACTTATCCCTCAGGATTTACCATTTATCCTACCAAAATAGGCCAAGAGATTCCTAGGCATTTGGGAATGAACCTTAAGATGACCTCCACCCCAAATTTAAAAATCCATCTGGCAAACCAAAGCTCAAAAATGAGATAAACATCCCAACATATAATGGCATCCAGAATAAGGAAAGGTTAGGCTGAAAACCATTGTCATAACCTGGAAAAGCCATGCCATCGACAACAAGAGAACCATACACCAACATGTAAAATCATGCATGTCAAAATGAGCTAGGAAATCACACATGCAATATTTTTCGTGCAAGTTTCCTGTTGAAGTTGTTGATCTTGCTCTTCCTTCCTTAATCCTTGCTTTCCTTCCTTTCCCTTTTGCTTGATTTTCCTTCCTTTCCAAAGATAGAGTTCTTCAAGAAAACTCTAGGTGACCAAGAGTGAGAGAGAGATAGAGGGAGAATAATGAGAAAGCTCCAAAACTTGAACTGACAAAAGGTTACCAACTGATCCTCATAAGCGTTTTTATTAATGAGGCCTCTAGTTTCTTCGTTTTCAATTATTTTCCTTTAATTTCCTCCTCACATGCAACCTCTGACCTTTCACCTTAGTTTTCTCCTAATTTTCTTTATTTTCATAAATAAATGTGCCAAAAATGCATTTTTTCCTTTTAATGCCTTTTCCTTAGCCTTTCCCAATTTCCTTAGCGAAAAATACATCCAATGATGCCCAATAGAATATATTTTCCCAACATTCATCTTGGAATAAGTGTCCCTCAACTGTGGCCTTATTTTTCCTTTATTAAATGTTATTACATGAACTTTTCACCAGGGTTGTTACACCACCAAGCTTGGCACCAATATGTGATCGAGAAACAACAAGTGGAGGTTGCTGAGCTAGACTTCCCCCAGTTTCCATATCATAGTGTTATGCCTTGTTAGGCTATATCTACCCTATTTTGTCTTATATGGGTATGAGTGGAAAATCTAATATTATTTATAATTATGGTGTAAGTGAAATTCCAAGTGTCAATATTGGAATATGAAAAGTCACCATGTAATGTAATATGTCATTTTGTGAAGAAGTTGAAGAGTCATGAGGGTTGTCCAAAGGTGACAAAGGGGAGTTGAAGACTCAGCCCCTCTTATTATAAATAGAAACTCATAACTCATAGAATAGGCTTTTGGGAGCCAAGATTTTGGCTAGGCTTAAGCTTAGAAAGGGTTTGGGAGTATTGTGAAGAGCCTTGGCTTCTCCAAAGCATAGAGCGGGTATACTTGTTTGAAGGAGCAGGTTTTCTTGACTGTAATATTCCACTATTAGGGATAGAGGTTGCCAATGGTGTATGTGTGGATGGAACTTTCACTTATAATAATAAAATCAGAGCCATCACACTTTCATGCATATGTTGTTAATATGGTAGGAATATTATTGTTGTATTGGAAATGTACGTTATTTAACTTATGCATATGCTTATGAACTATTTTTTTTCATTTGTATGAATCTTGTTGAATGCATGTTGTTTGATTAACTCATCACTTTAACTCGTGGACTATTTTTCATTTTAGCATGTGATGTCATTTCGCTCCTGTGTTCCTTTCATGTTGTGTACTATTACAAGCTTCTAAGGGGCGTACTTCCTTTTTCCTTCATGTGTTGGAACCTTCATGCATTACACTTGACTCTCTGCAAAGTCACACACTTATTCTTAAACAAAGTTGTCATACTTTCCTCTATGTGTTTCCATAGTCAAGGCATAACATTACCACCCACTGTTGGGACTCCTACTCCAAATGATGTGAAGTCTAGTTGGGACTTCCTATCGGGGAGATCCCCTGAATGTTTATGGGTCTATCACCATCAACATTTTTGGATCTAGAAGGAGGGCTAGATGACAAGATGAGCCCTTGAAGTATTTTTTTAATTTCTACACATTTGACAACTTCTCACCAAATCATAACCTCGACACATTTTTCTAACTTTGCAAATTTGAAAGTGTCAGCGAGCATTTTAAATGACTTGTCTAAATTTATGTTCAATGGCAAGAGTGGAATAACCTTGCTTAGCTAGGTAGAATATTTTCATGGTTTCTGTGAGAGACATGATATCTAGTTTGAGGATGTTTCCTGTGAGTTGTTTTCTCTCAAGTTCGAAGGGCATGAAAAGTAGTGGTGTCACACATTGACCGCAGCCTCTATACACTCTTTCAAATAGTTTGTTGGTGAATCATGGCATGCTATCGTTCTTTATGATCGTAAATCCCTTAATAGAAAAAAATTAAAATTTGGAAAAACACTTGATGAATCTCTTTAGGATTTTCACAATCATTTTATTAATTACTATTTTGAATTTCTTGAAGATGAAGTTGTTTGGGAATTTTTAATTGGAAGATTTAATTATCTTGTTCACATTTTTGAAAACCCACATGAGTTAGAATATTTCAAACCTCTCCCAACATACCTCAGTGTTAGATCTTCTAAATACAAGATGGACAAGGTTTCTATTCCAAGTAACCCTCCGTCCCCTTCTCATCAAACATCTCTAGCTACGTAGGTCAAGGTGGGAGAAGTTGAGAATTTGCCTGTTGATCTACCACCATGTACTTGTACCCCACTCACTCAGAATTTTTGTGTAGAGTTGGATTTTGAATCCTATGGTTGTGATGAAGTGTTATCTCCCTGTCCTTCATCCTTTGTTCCCTTTGATCCTCCATATTTCAGTTGGTTTTTTTCATCTGTCTCATATCTCTTGTGATGTTCATGAGGATCAAGTTCTCGATGGAGTTGGTGTTGAACAACCAACCTGCGATATCAATTTTTTATGAGAATGAGGATTCTAAACAAGATTCTGTAGTGAAGGATGACCTCCTTCTATTTGCACCTCTTCAGCATTATCCTGACATATACCATGATTACTTCATTCCTGTTCAATCTTGTGAAACTTAATTTCCAGATGTTACTACTTTCAATCATTCATGGAACACGTGGAATGCCAGTTTTTCTTTTGAATGCGAAGAGGAAAAATATGTTCTTCCTAATCCTACCAATATCTCATCATACCTTTCTGTGAGCATAGAGGGTTAAATTTCTTGTTTCTCATCATTCCCTCTTTATGATTCGTCAGATCATGAGGAAGCCCTTGTTTGTGATCTTGAACTTTTTGATTGTGGCTATCGTGGTATTTTCATTCACTCATCTGATCATGATTATGGTTCTTCCATTATTGATCTTTGAAATCCACCAGTCTTTGACGATCCATATTCTGATGAATTGGAGCGTCCCCAAGCTGTCAAGGCACTTCAGCTTGAGGTGATGGTTATGTTAGGTTCTCATAGTGTTGAGGTCAGTTCCACTTCTGATCAAAAATGTGTTTAATCTCTCCAAGCTCCTCATCACTCTATTGTTCACATTGAAAATCAATCTATCTTACTAGTTTTGCATCCTCCATCTATATCACACAATCTTGTCGCTCAATCATTGGAGGAGTCGTATGTAGCAAGCACTATTGCAAAACGAAAATTTTCTTATTTCTTCATGTTTTCTCATTTTCAAAGTTTGAAAGTGTGTACCTTCTTTTCTTTGATTCGCAATGTGTTAGGACACCATGGTACATCCACATAGTTCCTTTCATGTTCTTTTCGTTTTTACTTTTCTATGGGTTCATTCAAGATTTGGACGTTTTGGTTTTCATCGACTTCTCTTTCTTATTTGTTGGTTTGCTTGTATATGATTCTTGACATGCATAATCTTGCCTACATAGGCCAACTAATGCATTGATGGTTGCATTGGATGTAGGAATTTATAGGGTAAGTTCGTCAAATAGAACACCAAAGGATATCACTCACAAATAGATTAAAAATCAATACACCGGTATTGTTGACGTGTTTAAAACCATAAAAGAGGGAAACAATCCAAGGCTTGAGCCAATGCCACCACTTTAGGCAATTTATTAATGTAAAAGAAATAAAATTTACATAAGCCGCTCTCATGAATGGTCACCTTACAAATGACCCTCCATGCTCTTAAAATAGAGATCATGGACCAATCAGGTGTTAAGCCACGGATCAAATGTCAATAATACCAAGGAGAGAACGAACCATCAGATCACTTCATGTCTAGAACATATTGTGGCCGTCAGATTGTAAGTTACAAAAGTACATAGTAAAGAAACATACTTTGCCTAAATCTACACTAGACCAAGTTATACTTAACTATTTCCTATGTGTTGGAATATCCTAATATTAGAAGTATCACTTTACGTGATTCGGCCCATGTTTTGCTTAGGTTAGGAGTAGGAGTAGTTGTTTGCTTCTTCTTTTATTTCCTTGATTTTCTTTACTTTGTTTCACTTTCACTCAACTTCTTTCCTTTGTTTGCCTACTTTTGAAGCAGTAGGTTAGTTTTCGCATGAAACCATGTTTGGCTTCTTAGACAAGCAAGGTGAAGTTCAAAAGGAACTTGTACTTCTATGAACACTTGGTTATTTGTCTATTCCCTCCATTTATGTGAATCTTACATTTATCCAAGTCGATGATGCCCTGACAAAAAATACGTTTCTTTGAGAGAGAGTCATGGTGAAATCACGATGCTTGCACTTTTAACTAGTACTGCCTACTCTAATCAGTGTTCTATTTTTAGTTAACCTTTGTCAACACAGTCAAGTAGAGTAAGGAAAAGGGGGAAACCTTAACAAGTATGTCAGAGGTATATATAAATATCCCTCTCTAAAGTGGCAACCTCTCTTGCTCTCAATAATTCGGGATCCCTCTTCTGCCTCATGAAATACATAAGTGCCTATACACAGTTCTTTGAACAAATGAAAATAATGAAAATGGAAAAATTAAATAAAGGGTGAAATAAGAGAAAGGGTTCTTACACAGAGAGGTGAAACAGGTAACTTCTTCTGGGTACTGTTCAGGTTCACTGGTAGCGGAGCAATGCTTGTGTTCTCGAAGTGACTCTGTCGGGGTACTATCCAGGCCTGCTGGCAGTGGAGCAACACCATAGATGAAACTAAAAATATGACAGTTTATTTTACTTGTGCATTTATATACCCCTCATCCTCAATCGAAACAACTCAATTTGACTTGGCTTGGTATGTGTGCTGTCGATGAAGATAATGGTAGGGATTACATATTTAACTCAAGCTAAGTGAAAAAGTTATGATATTCAAAGAAATGAACAATACTTCTTCAACTCTCTTTGCATCAAACAAGGTCCATACAGAGAGTACGAGTTCTACCAGTGTGTCACCAATGTTGTAGCGGCTACAACCACCCTCCAAAATTTGGCCTATGCTTTGATTTTGGAGCCTTCCTTCTTAACCACAACAACTCATCTCTCGCTAATCCAAGTATTCATGCTTAGACTGAGACTTATTTTTTCAGTTTGGCTTGTGTTTTCTTACATGGTTCATTTTCCATCTCACAAGATGATCTTCTAACTTTTTCCCACAACACTTATGGGCTTACCTAAGAAACTACGCAATTCATGAAGGAAACTAGACTTGCTATTAGGAATTGCGCAGTCCTGACTTCTAGCGAGCCTTGTGTTATCACCAAAAAATGATCACCTAGCCATTTCTAACTAGGTGGATCGAAATACGCCATGTAGGATTAATTTTACCATAATAAAATCACTTTCACCATGGGAAATAATCTAGTAAACCATTTTTACTAAATTATTTTCTAATTAAAATTAAAAACCCCATGAGAAAGATTAGATAAATCATTATTTATTTACTTTTCTCTAGGAATAATTATTAAATCATTATTTAAATAATTATTCCTTGTCACATTGACTAATCCCCTAGGAATATAAATAAATCACTATTATTTATTATTCCTTTTAATTATGGAATAATTTCTAAATCACTATTAAATATCATTTCATTCACATCATTCTTAATCCTCGCGAAATAAATAATAAATAATTTTATTTGTTTATTATTTCTAAATAAATATATTTGACCATTTTAAATATCTTTTCCCTCTTCAAAAACCATAATAAAATATTCCTAGTGGTTAGATATTGATTTGGTTAATATTATTTTAATATTCTCTATTTTCGAGATTCACTCAATACTTGGTTATAAATATGAGGGTTTTCCATTCAGTCTTCACCGTGATCATTATCATTGTCACCATTATCGTCTCTTTTCCTTTGAGCTCCCATTTGAGTTCTCCACATTGTTTTGGTTTTTCACACATTGAGAGAGAAGATTGATTACTGAAGCATTAAGGAAATCAAAGGACCCATCCCATGGAGGGGGATTTGCAGACCCTTTTGGCAGATCTCCTTCCTCATGTGTTATCAATAAAGAATTTATTCATTTTAAAGTCTTTCCATTTGGGTTATTGCATTGGATATCTATAATGTTTTTTGTTGTTCTCGATCGTATATGTTTTTGTCACAGCTTTTTCACTTTTTATTGCAGATCTCAACCGTAAGTAGCCAAAAACTATTGTTAGGATAACTTGTCACCTAATGACTTAAGTAAAGTGTTTTTTGCATGCCTTACAAGAAATTTTACACTAACAAATGACAACTCCTCTGGAATTTCAGTGACATTTGTTGTCAACAAATGACATCTCTACTATTGTGATAACATCGTTATTGTGTGGTTGAAGTGTCAGTAAATTTCAGGGTTTTCTACAACTATTTTTAGTCTCTCAATTTCTATTTATATTATTATTTCAAATTTTTGTCAAATTTTAGGATTTAGGTGTTTTTTTGGTTCTTTCTGCAGGTCATAGGTACCAATTGAGTAGGAGACAAAAGAATTTGTGCGAGATCTACTGACCAAGATTCTCGGGATAAAAACACACCTCTCATCCCCTGATATTCATTCCTGAGTGCACGTTTTGGCCCAAAAACTACATTTCCACTCTTATAGGTCGTACCTGTATTTTGGTATTTTTACGGAAAAATTCATATATATTATAATATATATATATATATATATATATATATATATTTTTTTTTTTTTTTTTTCAGATTTGTCGAGAGTGTTGTCTACATATAGGGTAGGGTACTTCACCTCTATTTTCAGTCTCCTCTAGGCATGGATTCTCTTATTTTTTTTCTTTGAGGAAGGAAAAACCCCCCCAGGGTTTGGAGTACACCTCCACATTGTTAGGAAGAGATTGGTTGAGTGAGGAGTCTAGGGATTCAACATTTTCAACCACTGATTTTCAAAGTCTGGTCCATTACTTTTCAACACTTTTGGATAGGTTTATTTTACCTTTTCTCCCTTTAGAGTTTGGGTTTTCCTTTCCCCCCTTAGGATCCCCTTGAGCATCCTAGGTTTTAGAGCTTCACACTTATCCTTTGCAACATTTTTCACCTCTAATTTTCATTGTTTGTTTGCATCATTTACAACAGATTAGTGCCTCTAGATATTAGTCCCTCAACATTAGGTATTTTAGGCATTTTTATGTATCTTTGAGTAGCTTGTTTTCCCTCTCTTTCTTAGCTTCTTGGTAACCTTTGTGAGTGGGGTTTTGTGTGCTTAATTGGTTGTTTATTTTGTGTCATTTTCATATTTATTTACAGTATTTCAACACTTTATTTTTAGCAGCACATGGCATCATCAAACATGCTCAATTAACTCATCCACTTGACACATTACTTTTACACACCCACACCCTAAGCGAACGTGAGCTTGGTTAACACCGCCAAGCGTAGACTTGAAATGCTACACCTTAATAAATAAACACACATAGATTAAGCCCAATTGGGAACCAGGGCCAAACGATCTTTGTAGTGTAGGTGTAGGATCAGTGGGATAAGCTTCTAATAAAACCCATCGATCGCTTTCATTGAGACATAAAAGTTGACATATTAGGGAGCTTAATTTCCTTCACCATCACACGGTACAAAGTCGGAGTGTGTCAGAAACCCGATTCAGAGGGGTTTAGGCTAGGTCGTAGTGCGAGTGGTTCTCCTTGGGGATACCCAACCCGTGGAAGGGAATCTCATGTGTTGGCTGACTACAAAGAAGCTCAAGACTCGACAACCCCTATGGGACAAAGGTAAATGTCGTGACCAATCTTAGCAAAACACCGTATACTAGTTGTGGGAAGTAGTCGGTTCTCTACCCTACCTTTCTCTGGACAACTTAGCTTGTGGGGATGAGATTCTGTTATATAAGAAGTTCATTGGAAGGCCATATAAAATAGTAGATCTAATATTGTTTGAATATTTTGACCACCTACAGGCTAGAGGTGTTTTTCTTTGATAGGACGTGCTTGCTTTTATTAGAGTAACATCATTAATATAGTTAGTGTACACTTGGCACCACTGCACTAGGTGTTTTCTTGTTGTTTTTTGCTCTTTTATTCCTATCATCACCCTTTAGTCCTTAGAGTCATCATTGTCTTGACATCATCGCGCCTGTAGGCATTTTTCCCGAAGACTTCAAGGTCTTACCTTCATTTCCTGTTAGGACATATTACTCCTCCCCGTCGAGTTAGAGTGCATCCTCCCAGTCCTTCATCAAGTCATCATTATTATTCTTATTCTACTAATTCCTCTAGCTTATCCTTTGATTTTGTGTCTTCTCAACCCCATAATGCCACCATGTCAAGCACCAACGTGGGTGTAGGAAACTAGGGTGGTAACTCAAGTACCAATCAAAGTAACCCCACTAGTGGAACCCCCATTGGTGTGGTCACTCCTCCATTGCTTCCTTTTATGGTTGATTTGAGTCTCCCTGATTTTAGCCAACTCATCAATGATCCTCTTCTCCACGATCCCACTTGGACAGCTATGCCTACTAAAATCCCTTCATACATCCCAATTTTTTAAGGTAATCCCGGACAAGATCCAAGTAATCATGTTCGCTCATTCCAAAGGTGGTGTTCATCTAACTCCATCACTGAAGAGACTCCATCCATCTTTGTTTGTTCCAACACACGCTTACTGAAGCTACTACTAAGTGGTATTTCATTCAACCTAGAGCCACTCATTCCACTTTTGTGACTCTTTCCAAATCATGTCTTGCCTATTTGAAGTTACCTCTCCATTATTACACTGGTATCAAACTATTGAATTCTTTTTGTCAAACTTCTTCCACTCACCTATTCGATCATGTTCAGGAATGGCATAGAAGGAGGAGCATCTATGGAGTTCCTTAATTTGAAGACCTTGAATATATGGATTGGTTCCTTAGATCGCTTTTGGCCTCCATTTCTAAAGATTTCGCTTCACACTTCCGCCAATCTAAGGAAGATGTGGTCCAAGTAGCCTTAAAAATTGATTTGATCTATTCCCACTCAAATTATGTTTATACTATCATCCTTGATCTGCCTCGACCTAGTGCTTCTAATGCACCAGGGGCATCTCATGCTGTAGATGGGATAGTTGGAACCATTTCACACCCTCAACCATATGCTCCACTTCCGATGAATTATGGTCCACCTCAGGGAGGGACCATTTCCTCTTACATTTATCCCGCCCCCAATCCTCCACAAGGAAACTCTTATCCAAGGCCATATATGTATCCAAATCTGCATCAACTGATGCTAGGGCCAACTTTTGAACCACCTATTTATCCCAATTTTATCCCTTCTCCTTATTATCCATATGCACCGCTTATAACTCTAGCCCCTTCGGCACTAGTGCCCCATCTGCCCATGCTTCTCCCCCTCTACCACAACAACCACCTCCTCCACAAGGTCAAGATTATGCTTAGTGGAGTGGACCCAATCCCCCCAACCCTAAGAAAAGGAACAAGGGGGAGGGTAACTGGAACAAAAAATCTCAAGGTAATCAAGGTAGCCAAGGTCCACCACCCAATGCACCTTAGGGTCCCTAGCATAATGTTGCAACCCAGCAACAGGTTGGACAACCAAAGAAAAAAAGGGTCTTCACATGAACAAACATTGTGCCTGTTGTGGCATATATGGTCATTATACTTATGAGTTTGCCCTTTTACCTCATATGCGTTAATTATGGGAAGCTCAAGCAGCTGCTTCTCAAGGATCAAAGCTCATCGCTCCTCCTCCCCCTTTTGCTTCATCTCAACCGATAGTCCTTATTAATACTTTTTCTCACCAAGGATATATTATTTCCCAACCTACACTAGGTCAGGAAATTGAGCCAGCTCTACCATATGACCACCATGATTATCATATTCTTATGATGAATTCTGATGGGGTTAATACCGATCAAGTTAACCTTCAAACTCGATCATGCCAATACGACAAGCCATCTTCTAAGTCAGCGACTGAGTCCCAACCCCAAGTTTCCATTGAGCCTCTATCATCATCCAATGGTACCTTACAAATCATTAGCCTAAGGTCAAGGTTATTCCTCAGATCCCCAAAGGACCATTACATCAAAACATTAGTTATGTTAAAGTCGCCCATACCTATAGCATAGTAGATGACTTAGTGTAGTCTCCTATGGCCATGTCAACACTAGAAGTCCTCCAGACATTCTAATCCAAAAGGAAATCTCTACTCTCCACTTTGGGTGTTGTGGATCCCCAAGAAGATCATATGATTTGATTTCATGTTGAAAGTTGGAAAATCCCATGAGAATAATTAGAGAAATCATTATTTATTTATTTTTCTCTAAGAATAATTATTAAATCATTGTTTAAATAATTATTCCTTGTCACATTTGACTAAATCCCCTAGGAATAATCAAATAAATAACTATTTATTTATTATTCTTTACTTTTATTATTGGAATAATTTTTAAATCATTATTTAATAATTATTTCAATTTTACACCATTCTTAATCGTAGCGAAATAATTAATAAATCATTTTATTTTTTTATTATTTCTAATAAAGATATTTGACCATTTTAAATACATTTTCCCTCTCTAAAAAATATAATAAAGTATTCCTAACGATTAGATCTCGATTTGGCCAATATTATTTTATTATTCTCTATTTTTGAGATTAACTCAATACTTTGTTATAAATAGGAGGGTTTTCCATTTGTTCTTCACCATGATCATTATCATCATCACCATTATCGTCTCTTTTCTTTTGAGATCACATTTGAGTTCTCCAAATTTTTTTGGATTTTTCCCACATTGAGAGAGAAGATCAATTATTGAAGCATAAAAGCAATCAAAGGACCCATCCCACGGAAGGGGATTTTCAAACCCTTTTTGTAGATATCCTTCACTAGGTGTTATCAATAAAGAATTTATTCATTTTAAAGTCTTTCCATTTGGGTTATTACATTGGATCTATATTTTTGTTTGTTGTTCTAGATCGTATATGTTTTCGTTGCAGGTTTTTCACTTTTTATTGCAGTTCTGAATTGTAAGCAACCAAAAATTGTTGTTAGGGTCACTTGTCACCTAGTGACTTAAATGAAGTGTTTTTGGTACACCTTCCAAGAAATTTGACACTAACACGTTGAGCTTAGGAAATGCACAGTCATGAGGAGGAAACCCAACACTAAGCCTAGAAATTGTGCAACCCTCCCTGAGATCAAAAACTACACGATGCACTAAGCCGGAAAGTTGCTCACTTCCTGGAACTGCATTGTCTTTCTTGGTAGTGTGCATGGTGTAGGTTTTAACCTCGTACAAAAATTACCTATATACAATTTCTAAAACACAAAAAATAAACAATGCGAGAGCATAACGCATAAAACACATATACATAGAGATTGTCCCCTAGATCCCAAAATCAGGACTACCAAATTGATTTCTCAATATATTATTTTCAATGTTACAATACATATATATACATGCCGAAGCATCCAATACCATGGACTAAAAACCATTGCACGCAAAACCATGTGTGAAAACCATGAGCAAAACCATAGGTAGGTTCGCCCACCTAATATAGGGTCCCTACATTATCCCACTTGTTGTTTTCTTTCCACAGGGGGCCATAGGAGAGCTTAGTCATTTATCCAGCCCTGCAATGCCCATTGTTTCTCTACACCAAGAGAACTTCTCAAAGCTCACAGAATTTGTCAATGCATATGAAGTATTCTTCAAAGTGTCCGCCTTTACGAGCAACACCATTTTGTCTTCTATTATATCCTTCACAAAGTGATTCTGAACATCAATGTGATTTGTCTTTGAATGTTAAGCAGGGTTATTTTCCAAGAAAATTGCACTTTGGCTGTCATAGTCTCTCCTTATAGCTCCCTGTACTAACCCCATAATTGAACACAATCTTTGCAACCAAACTGCTTCCTTTCTTGCATGAGTGGCTACCATGTATTCTGCTTCTGTCTTTGATAGTGCCACTATAGATTGTTTCTTACTCATCCAAATGAATGCACCTCCAAATAGGTTAAACACATACCCACTTGTAGATCTTCTCTAATCTAGATCTTTGACCCAACCTGCAACAACAAAGCCATGAATATCTAAAACTTTCTCCAATCCTAGTCTTCCTTGGTAGCACAAACCATAATCACTAGTGCCACACAAATACCTGAAGACTTGCTTCACTGCTGTCCAATGCTCCTTCCCTGGTTTTGACATAAACCTACTCAATACTCCCACTACATGAGCAATCTCTAGTCTAGTACAGACCATCGCATAGATCAGGCTACCGACTGCACTTGCATATGGAACACTGGATATGTTCTCTTCCTCCTCTTGTGTCTTGGGACACTGTTCAGTAGATAACTTTACACCTATAGGAACAGGAACCTTCACCGGTTTACTATCCTGCATATTAAACCTCTGCAGTGTTGTCTCGACATACTTTCTCTGGTTTAAATAGAGCTTCCTCTTTGCCCAATCTCTTTTAATTTCCATGCCCAAAATATAGTTTGCAGCACCAAGATCTTTCATGTCAAATTTGGAAGAAAACTAGGTCTTCAAATCCTAGATAGTTTCTTTGTCATTTCCAACCAGCAACATATAATCCACATATAAGACCAGATAAATAAGATGGCCACCAATTAATTTCAAATACACACGGTGATCTACTTTGCTTATGGTGAAGCGAAGTCCCTGTATAAATGTATCAAATTTATGATACCACATCCTTGGTGACTATTTTAACCCATACAGGGACTTTTTTTTAACTTGCATACCAGTTCTTTCTTACCCTTCACCACAAAGCCTTCAGGTTGCTTCATGTAGATCTCCTCTTCTAGGCCCCCATGAAGAAATTATGTCTTCACATCCATCTGTTCTACCTCAAAATCAAAAGTAGAAGTAACATATAAAAGTAATCTCATAGAATCTATCTTGGCAACAAGAGAAAAAATATCACAAAAATCAATTCTCGACACCTGGGAATAACCTTTTTCTACCAACCGAGCTTTGTATTTCTCCACCTTTCCTTTTTCATTTGTCTTCTTCTTGAACACCCATTTTCTTCCAATGGGTTTCCTTCCAGTTGGCAGCTCCACCAGATCCCAAGCCTCATTTTTGTGCAAAGATGCCATTTCATCAACCATGGCCTCTTTCCAGAGTTTGCCATCCTCTGAATCTACTGCTTCCTTCACAGTTCTGGGATCATCATCAGTAATAGATAAAACAAATTTTTAATAGATAGCATATGGAATATACCTTTCTGACTTCTTTCTCGAACTGATCTTCTCACAACTGGAGTTTGTGGCTCTTCATATTTTGATTCCTCTTCGTTGTAGAGTCGGATTCCTCCTCCTTTAGTTCAAACTCTATATTCTTAGGTTCCTTTGATGGGACTCATGTTTAATAACATCTTTCACCTCTCTGAACACCACATCTCGACTTTACACAACCTTCCTTGTTACTAGGTTCCAAAGCTTATAACCTTTTAAACCATCCTTACACCCAATAAAGATGCACTTTTCAGATTTACTATCCAATTTTGTTCTTTTCTCCTTTGGAACGTGTACATATGAATCACATCCAAATACCATCATATGTGAAAATGAGGTTTCTTACCAATCCATACCTCTTGTGGAGTCTTCTCGTCCAATGCTGATGAAGGTGACCTATTGACCAGGTAACATGCAGTCTCCATCGCCTCTGCCCATAATTCCTGTCCTAACCCAACACCATTGAGCATGCTTCTTGCCCTTTCCATCAATGTCTTGTTCATTCTTTCTGCAACTCCATTTTTCTCAGGTGTGTATGGAGTATTCTTCTATCGCGTTATACCACACTTCTTACAGAATTCTTCAAATTCCTTCTTGCAAAACTCTCCACTGTTATTTATGCTCAACACCTTTACCTTCTTCTTTGTCTGGTTTTCCACCAGAGCCTTAAATTCTTTAAACTTGTCAAAGACTTCAGATTTCTTCTTAAGGAAATATATCCATGTATTCCTTGAGAAGTAATCTATAAATGATACATAGTACACAGACTTACCCAATGATTGAACCTTCACAGGTCTAAACACATCATTGTTCACAAGCTCTAATATATGTTTCACCCTGTTACCACCAGAGGGGAAACTCACCCGATTCTGCTTCCCATATAAACAATTTTCACATAAGTCAAAATCCTGAGAGATATTAGTCATAGCTTCTACCATACCTTTACCATGAAGTATTTGAAGGCCCTTCTCTCCAATATGTCCAAGCCTTTGATGCCATAGCATGGTCTTTTCTCTAGAGACCACTAGATTTTCTGCTCCACTTTCGGGAACCATAGAACTGTTGCACCCATCAACAACATTGCTACCTTGCAACTTGTATAGAGTTCCAATCTGAAATCCTTACATCAATACCAATGCTCCACAAACCATCTTGCAGGTGTCCTTCTTGAACACTAATTTTACACCTGCATCATCCAACTTACAAAAATTAGATTTTTGGCTAATGTAGGAATATGTAGGACACTCGAAAGTGTTCTAATCCTTCCACCTTGCAACTTCAATTTGAATTTTCCACGACCAATGATTCTAGCCTTCCTGTCATCTCCCAAGAATATATCACCACCATCATATTTCTCATACTCGTAGAACCACTCTCTATGGGGAGTGAAGTGAAAGGATGCACCTGAGTCAATCAACCATGCCTTATGATCTACATGTGTACTTGAAGAAGGCAAGTACACATCCCCACCTTCATCTAAGGTGGTTTTTTCCTCTGTAAAAGGAGCATCATCTAATCCCTTTCCTTTGTTAGGAGCTTTAGATTTACAATCTCTTTTGTAGTGCCCTTCCTTTCCACATTTCCATCACACATTTAGAGGTTTTCCTGGAGATTTAGATCTCCCACTCGATGACTTATTTTTGTTTATGTTCTGGGACTGTCCTCGTATAGACAAGGAATCACCATTATAGCTCTCCACATTTTTTCGTCTCATCTCCTCTGTTAGTAAGGATGAGACTGTTTCATCAAACTGCAAGGCAGTTGTATTGCTACCTATTGCAATAACCAGACTCTCCCACAAATCTGGTAGAGAACACAACAAACTAATGCACTTGTATTCATATGAAAATTTAATATCAACAGATAATAAATGACTTACCACAATATTAAATGCGTTTAGATGCTCTGTCACCGAGTCTCCATCTTTCATCCTTAGGTTATACAACTTTTTCCACAGGAACAGTTTATTCATCAGAGACTTAGATTGGTACAAAGTCCCTAACTTGTCCCACAAAGCCTTTGTCGTGGCTTCTGCTAATACATTCAACAATAATGAATTTGATACACACAATCGTATTGTGCGATTTTCCTTCTGATCCAACTTCTTCCATTCTTCATCGGAAACTCCCATTGGTTTATTACTTAGATCTACCACAATCCACTAATCTTTATCACCAACAGATCCTCCATATTGAGTTTCCACAATGCAAAACTTTGACCATTAAATTTCTCGATCTCTATCTTTCCAGTGCTCGCCATCTTCTTTCACTGATAGAATCAATCCTGCATATCTCCCACTAAACAGGGTCTACCACAGGCCCAAGAAAAACCCCTCAGCAACAAAGGCATCCCCTTGAAGCAAAAATAACTCTGATACCAAATATAGGTTTTAACCCCATACAGAAATGACCCGCATACAAATTATAAAACACAGAAAATAAACAATGTGAGAGCATAACACATAAAACACATATATACAGAGATTTTCCCCTGGATCCTAAAACTGGGACTACCAGCTTGATTTTTCATTATATTCCTTTCAATGTTACAATAGATATATAGACATGCCGAAGCATTCAATACCATGGACTGAAGACTATCGTGCCCAAAACCATGTGCGAAAACCATGCACAAAACCATAGGTAGGTTTTCCCTCCTAATATAGGGTCCCAAAGGGGTGTTGCCCCGAACCACATAGAGGGGGGATAACCACCCCTCTTAAACCCCTTGTGGCCTCCCTGCTGCGCAATTGATGAACTGAAGGGGGGGCTCTGCCCCCCCTCTAACCCCCCCAGTTGACTAGGGGAGCTAGTTGTGGAAAGAATATAACACAACCCAACACATGGAAAGTTTTCCCCAAAAAAGGGAAAAAAAAATAGTGAAAATCATCCCTAAGAAATAGGGGTATATTTTGAGTATCCCGAAGGAGGCACTTGCACTATTTTTAGAAAATTTCGTCAAGTGTAACTTTTTCCTTGATTTTAGGCATGCACATCATAAACCCTAATTTGTCCAAAGATATTTAATCGACGCTTCTAAAGCTCATTTTCACACTCGATCTTGGAGCTCTAGCATTCTTGAGGATATCAAGGAGCCTTTACTGCAATCGTCGTCACTTTTCTTGGTGAATTTTGACTTTGTCGTCTTTTCCCTCTTTTTCTGTCGCTTTTTTTTTTTTTTATTTGGCTTGTGCGAGTTTTGTTTCACTTATTTCTCTTCATTCTTACTGATGTTTTAACTTGTTTAAAATTTTAGAATGTTGTTTCAAGTTATAGATTGCCTTTCCCAAGTGTTGCATGAGTTTTCCTGTTTTTGCACCAATCGTCGTTGTTGCGGTGACTCTCCTCACATACTTCATTTTATTTCCATTTAATAAATTGAAGCACTTGTTTCACATGCATGAATCTACACTTAGTTATATTTGCACTCATATTCACACTATCTGTCATATCTTCTAGTTTTTCACACTTTCCTTGGGCATATATGGGTTTCCCTTGGCTCGGTCTCACTTTTCACATTTGGCACTGTGTAATCTGGAGGCTCAAACCACAAGCTTGGCCTCTAGAATTGCACAAAGCATAGCCTAAGCTGTCTCAAACTATGCACTATGTAGTTCGAAGATCCAACCTCCCAACATGGCCACTCGAACTGCACAATTTGCAGTCTCTCCCAAGCCTTTGCCCAGGCTGAATTGTGCATTGCGCAGTTCCAGTCATCAATCTTCCACCTTGGCTGCTAGTAATGTGCAGTGTGCAATTCCCACATTCATCAAGTCACCCCTATCAATAAAAAATGTGCAATCCATCACATCTTGTGCCTAGATTCCTGCTTGAACTTTCCTTGAAGTTGCTTTTCTTTTAAAATGACATTTTCTTGCCATGAGTATCCTCTCTATCCCACAAGTACAACAATTTTTGAGCATCTCTCCAGGAGTCACAGTTGACATGGCCTCCAAGAGAGTTGCATCAAAGGAAGCCACTGAGAGTAGTACTGGGGAAGCAGTTGAGCATACATCAATTGATTTACCTGTGTATGCAAATACTCAGTTGTTTATTGAGAAAGGAACAACACTTACATGGAAACAAATCATAAACACTTTTGCAAATGACTTGGAGGAAAATTTAGAGGATCAATAGGTTTATCTTCGCATCCAAAAATCAGGGTTGTACAAGGTTGCATGCATACCCTACATTCACATGTGTGGACATCATTAGCTGGATTGTCTCACATAGGAATGAACATACTATGACATTGAGTAGTGCCAGTAGGCATAAGCTTGCCACCTTCAATGCAGAATAATTTCAGTAGATGTATCACTTTCCTGAGTTCGTGAAGCACGTGGATTCACTCTTCTATGCCACCCATAACTATGTAAATGCAAGAGACATTGTCCAGCATTGGGTGAGGGAGTCATCGAAGTTTTGATAGACACCCACCCAGGTGTATAAGAAAAAATCCCTCAAGAGGGCTTACCAACTCTTGATTATCTTTGCTTGCAAAATCCATGGTTAAGTGAGCTTAGAAACCTTTCTTGAAGGGTGGGAAGTCTTATTGGACTAGTTGGTGAGTGATGGGAGGCCATTCAATTGGTCATATCTGTTGGCTCAAAAATTGAAGTCCCATGTAGCTTAGTCTAAAAATTTGCCCAAGGATGAGTGAGCAAGGTTTAATATGTCTGCTTACTTACTGGATGCAATTTGTTCACAACAATAGTTTCATGGCATGAAATAGACATGGACACCATAAGAGACTTCCATGAACATCTATTGCAAGTTTCTTTTAGAATGTAGTTACTGAGGAGTAATGGCATGGCTAACTAGCCACTTTATTATCCCGCTATACAATATTTTATTTTAACAAGATTCACCTTGCATGTTCTGAGTGTTGGGTTGTGTTATATTATTTCCACGACTAACCTACGTAGTGAACCGGGGGGTTAGAGGGGGGGCGGAGCCCCCCCTTTGTTGCGCTGATTGCGCAGTGGGTGGGTCACAAGGGGGGCAG